>JAJJMB010003267.1:3857317-3918163 GCA_023531105.1 Papaver atlanticum | reverse complement strand
AATTATGAAAACCGTTTTTGCCCTTGTTGCATATCTTTGAGAATATTCGGTTTTGGAAATTCCTTGGTGTCCAAACTTCCTTGGTCTATAAATATTGAAGTTTGCATTTCAAGCAAACTAATCCTCAGAGCCAGCAAAACTACCTAGTTGTGTTGTTACTGGTGGAGCCGTCTATTCGGAGAGGAAAATACCCTAATTAGGCGAAATCTCTTACGACCGCTCGTTTTAAAGACTTCTTTGGGTTTGGGAAGCTCTACGAGTACCGTTGGTGGGAAACTAGATAATTGCAGTTCATTATTAGTTTTCGATTGATTTGATTGACTAACGGTTGTTGAACTTTGATTGCACCTAGTTTGTTTATGCTTGAGAATCTTCTTTTCTGATATAAGATTCACTCAAACTAGATCGAAGTTTTGACGGGGATCTTTAGACTGTTTGTAGATCTAAAGACGTCTTGTGATAATCCATTATTAACAGACTCTGTTCTGTGTGTGATTGATCACAAGAGATTCAAGTTGATTGTGTGCAGGTGTTTATTGAAGATCTAAGAAGATTTGAAGACGAAGAAGATTTCTGATTTGGGTTCATAATCTTTGGTGTGCAAAAAACTTGATCTGCTGGGGATCCAATTATAATCGGTTTATCTTTGTGATAATCTAGATTGATTAGTTGAGTAGATCGGCATCAATACGTTTCTTTGTGATTTGAAGTATTGATTGCAAAGTCTTTACAATTACTTTGGTAGTTGTTATTGGATAGATCTAAGAACCTGACAAAGGAGTTTATTGGGATAAACGGAAGAGCCTTTTGTCAAACTCATATCACTTGATTGAAAAGAGTTGTTACCGAACAAATTTGTTGTTCCTTTATTGTTTGGAATACGAACCAAAGGAATTGTTCCAAGTGCGTGACTTATTGCAAGTTGGAGGCGCAGGGATACAAACGGAACTAGGTGAACTATAGGTTTAGTTGCTTGGTCTCAACTATACGAAGTTGGTTTAGATTTTGTATAGCGGCTTAATCCTGAGAGTATTCAATTCTGGACAAGTTCCCGGGGTTTTTCTGCATTCGCGGTTTCCTCGTTAACAAAATCCTGCTGTGTCTTTTACTTTTCTATTTCCGCAATTATAATTGTTTTATTATAATTAGAAGTAAAATACACAAACGTTAATTCATATTTACTTGATAGCAATCCTATTGTGTTTGGTTAAGTATGAACATATTATCAAGTAAACATACTTCGTTGTTGTATTGTCTCGATCTTGCATCCATAGTCAATCACACAAGTTATCTTGTTGTCGTATTGTCTCGATCTCGTATCCATAGACGATCACACGAAGTGTGAACCGATTTGTTGTATTGTCTCGACTCAGTCCATAGACAATCACTTTCGGAGAAAGGACTTATAGGTGGAAAAGTTGTAGATTGAGGTATATTTGGGTACCCTCGTCTTTTCAGACATTGGCAGATCTCAGTTGAGATCATGAGGAACTTGCTGTAGTCTCAACGGAGACATTGGCAGTTTCCAGTTGATATATAAGGAACTTGCGGTAGTCTCTTAACATAAATATCGGCGAAGCTCATTTGAGATGGTAAGGAACTTGGTGTAGTCTCTTAAAGGAAACACTCCGTGGTTTCTTAATTAAGATATTGGTGTAAATCTTAGTTAAGATCATAAAGAAATCTATCAACGGAAATACAAACTCAGTTGTAAGACCTTAGGAAGTCTCTTAAATGAGACATTGACAGATCCTTTGAGATCATGCAAAAATCTCAAGAATGAGATATAATGATCTCAGTTTGATGTCTTTTTGGATATCATTTATACTCTTCAACATCCGAGGTTTAAAGATTTTGTCGTAAAGATCAGTTGAATGCATAAAGTTAAGCTTAAGATTGATGTACGTCTTAGTTTTATGATTATGGAAATGGCGTATGCATCTACTAAATGGTGTGCAGGTCTTCATTGTCGAATGCTAACGTACTTTATCTTGAGCCTACAGTTTATGGTAAAGAATTTGTTGCTAACCAAAGTGAGAGATGTTAGACTTTATGTTGGTTTAGCAACAAATCAGGCTTAGCTTAAGTTAATCTATGTTTAGTTCTAATCCAAGCTGGATTAAGTATGTACCAGATTAAGGAATAATTAGAGTTAAATCAAGGAATTCAGATTAACTTAATGTTGCTTAGGTGTCATGTTGACTAAGCATGACTCACCTAGTGAGGTGCCATCCAACTGATGATGGAAAGGTTGGATGACACATGGCTATCAAGTGATGACTAAGCCCTTTTCTAGCCTCTTGTATATATTCATAATTTTCTGATTTCCCATTAATTGAGCAAGAGGAAATAGAAGTAGAAGCTAAGTCATTAAACCCTAATAACTTGATGATTTATGTTTTCTTCTTCTTATACTTATAGAATTATATATCATGCTTTATTCTGCTCTTACTGATGTTAATCAATTCAGAAATTACTATGTGTTGATTGCGCAACTATTAGAGATTATGTGCAGCTAATGACAGGAAGTAATGATTGTTTTCATACCTATTCCAGATGTTGTAGAGCATGTAAATACTAGGGTGCATTTTGATTTCAGCCTATGAGTTCTATATAATCATGTTTATGTATTAAGTATATTGATTATAAAGCTGAAATGCCAACAGATTCACCATAACCCTTTACCCCTAGCTCTAACCTAAAATTGGCTTGATATTTGTAATCAGCATTTCTTCCTCGTCATTACCCATCAAATCATTTTCGATTTATTCTCAATTTCTCCTGACCTAATCGGAATTTAGGTTTTGATTTCACCCCCTCCTTTCTCTTCTGTTTTTAATCAGTTGACGGGATGTACGAAACTGCTAGGCGCGTATAAGACATAGGAAGTCTAGTTCAAGCACCTGATACACACTGGTAACATAGCTATGGCATCGTCCAGAAGCGGCTACTACAACTCGGCTCTGGTTGTTGTCATCTTCTCTTGGAGCATAATAACAACAAATCAGTTACAAAGGTCTCTTGATCGAAATATGGCTTGGAGGAGATTAATTCAGCTCGTCTCATATTAAGCGTATCAGAAGCTCAACCAAAACCACTGCCTCGCAATAGCCAACAGTTGCATGATAACCCTGTGAATCGATGGCACCATCAGCGCTCGTCTCAGAGAGAAGAATATCAACATCAAACTGACGAGGCTGATTACACTCCCACATTGCACAGCTGACCACCCAATCCACCTCCGTTTTGCCACTTGATTCATTAAAGACCGGGAGTCGACGAGAATTGTCACTTGACCTAACATGAGTCTCATCAACGCCACTTGAATGCATCAGCGCCTCTTTTCCATTGCCCCTCATACTCACAAGACCACGGATAACACACTAAAAAGGATAAGATTTATATTTCTATCCTTAATCCCTTTATGTTGCTTACCTGTTTTGCGATTTATTTGAAATTTGCAAATATTTTAAAACTTGTATATCGTCATCCAATAACGAAAATGCTACAGATGAGCTAGTGCCATTTCTAGCACTACTAGGAGTATAGGTTAATTGGTGTTATTTTCATAACATGATTATAATATTCGCTGATTTCATGCAGCCTTACTCCAATTTAAATTAGTTTTCTAAGCTTGGACAGTCTAAAATGAGCTCGTTAACCAGTAAACTAACTTCATTTCAGACGTTATTTTCTAGTCATGAGATCAAATACTTAATGCTTCTTGCTAATGAATCACTTTTAGAATGTATTATAAAGCGCATTTATCCTTATATTCTTGTTTATATGATTTCTTCTGCTTTGGACTTGTAGAATATGTATTACTCCTACAGTTCTCCTTTGTAGTTTCATTGGCGAATAGTGGCAGTAACACTGTATAATCCTAGCACCACAGCAAGCCAATGCCACTTCTTTCTTTCCCAGCGTCTGTGCCTTCGTCCAGCTAAATTAGTTCGGGAGATCTCTTGGGTTGAATCACAATTGATGAAGGGGAAACCCGTGGCTCTACAACGGGAGAAAATAAAAGTTCCAGTCGGGAATTTTCGAACGCGTGATATTTCGGAGCTGCACCAATAGAACATGCTAGCATAGGCTCGGAGAAGAGACAGGAGGAACAAAAGGAGAAACCAGTCCATTGACGCGTGATCAACCGCTATCAGCTCAACCCATGACAAAAGCGCCAGCGCTTCCATTCTTTACGAAACTACCAGCCAGAGCTGAGAGAAGGAAGTTACAGAGTAGCAGCGACGCATCACTTAATCGCATCAGTACTATTTGACTGACTGCACCAGCAACATCATCACCTAACCATCGGGAGAGATAGAAGCCGCCCTTTAATGCCGCTCTCCCATGCTAAATCTCGCTAGCGCCACTTCCCTTTTTTAGGCCTCTTCATCTAATAAGTAAGACTGGTATGCTTCTATATCTCCTATTCAAGATTACCCGAGATATGTATGTTCTGCATTTAAAATCGTCAAGCATGTACCCGCTGATCTATATGTACGAAATTTCACATGCCTTAGCTTAGTGTTTACTAAAATGAAGGACTAGTACATCTTTGGTGTCGCCTGTCCATTCTATGGCCTTATTGTTTTTTGTTTGATGATTAATATTCATGCGCTTACAGTAGATTGTACTTAAAATCGCTAGTATGTGCTTATAAAATCTGCTTTCATGATTATTCCTTCGCAAATGCTTGTAACACATGTTTACAATTTTGTACAAACACTTATTCCGTCTGTACATATGTTTAGTCAATCCGAAGCATGAAGCATCTAAATTAAATTTTACTGGTGCATGAATGTTTACGCTTTGATATATGCATGTCACCTAGTTGCATGCGTAGATTGTCACTTTATTAATTTTACAAAGCATATCATCTTGTCTTGGATCACTTGAATCTCATGATCGGCTACACAACAAAAAGAAAATTCTAGTAAAGTGCTCCATAGAGGCCGCTTGAACAAATACAAATTTATAAAAGGCCACGGGATGCCAAAGGCACCCGGTCGGCCGATGATTACAAAAGAAGGTTACGGGATGCCAAAGGCACCCGGTCAGCCGATGATTACAAAAGAAGGCTACGGGATGCCAAAGGCACCCGGTCAGCCGATGATTACAAAAGAAAGCTACGGGATGCCAAAGGCACCCGATCGGCTGTCGAATATACAAAAGGCCGCGAGATACTATACGCACCCAATCGAGCCGACATTACGAATTTACAAAAGGCCGCGAGTTGCTATACGCACCCGATCGAGCTGACAACACGATTATGATAGGCCACGAGCCGGCATTACAGATATACAAAAAAAGGCGACGGGTTGCTCCGCGCATCCGAAAAGGCAATGTGTTGATATGCTCATATGATCGGCCACAGATAAAGGACGACAGGTTGCTCCGCGCATCCGATCAGCCACAGATTTACAAAAAAAGGCGACATGTTGATATACTCATCCGACCGGCCACATATATACAAAAAAGGCAACGGGTTGCTCCGCCCATTCGATCGGCCACAGATATACAAAAAAGGCGACGGGTTGATATGCTCATCTGAACGGCCACAGATATACAAAAAGGGCGACAGGTTGCTCCGCGCATCTGATCGGCCACAAAGGCGACGAGTTGATATACTCATCCGATCGGCCACAAATATACAAAAAAGGCGACGGGTTGATATGCTCATCTGATCGGCCACAGATTTACAAAAAATGCGATAGATTGCCTTGCGCAACCGATCGGCCATAGACACACACACACAAAAAAAAAAAAAAAAGGTGAAGCGCGTTCTGCCTACCTTGAACAAAGCGTCCTGCCTATCTTACAAAAAAATAGAGAGAGAGAGAAGCGCCTAAATTATAAACTATAATTGAATTGTCATAGCAACCATGCGCGGACTCGCATATCGTGATAAGGGATTAGTAATACAGTTCAGTGCCCAAAAAATTCAAAGTACTCCGACAATAAAACATTTTACTCATACGCCGTCTGTAACATTTATGTAAAAAATCTTCAAAAAATATTTACACTCATCGTGCATGACATCAATCTTTAGAAGCAAGTTTATTCTTAGTCGAGATTGAAACCCTGATGGCATCTTTAAAGAATTCTCACGCATACTGATGTCTAAATTATTAGCATCAACCGCTCCTGATAAACTCCTCAAATTGGGGACTCGACCCGACCCAAGAAGGGAGTCTCGTTTCCATACCCAACTTCTCGGACCCGCCCGCAACTTATTAGCAATTGGGCCATTGGAAGGACAAAACCGGTTGAGCAAAAGGGGTGCAAGCGACTCAGGGGTCCTCTTGGGGACTTGAAACCAGAAGATGGTACAAAGGGCGCTAGAATGGAATACAAGATGGCTATAGGGTTATTTAACAATTAACCCAATAGCCAGGGGACTAATGTTTATACATTATTTACCCCTTAGCGGGACTAGGGAGCCCCTAAAGGGAAGGTGAACCCAATATGAAACATAGGGGACTAAGGCCCAAGCCCGTTAGAAAGTATCGATAAGGTAGAAAGGATAAGGAGAGAATTATTGGAAAAGGAGAAGGTTGTATTAGGAGGAGTGGCATTAGTGGTAATTAGGAGGTTTAAGGACACGTGGCATGATGTCATAAAAGGAAGGCTTTTGGAAAAGTCTATAAAAGGATGCACATAGTACAATGGAAGGGGGTCTTTTCTCTCTCTTCTCTTGGGAATTGGGTGTGGTGTAGTTAGGACAAGGCTTACGAAAATCACCCCACAACACACGACATGAGAAAAATTAATCTAATTTCATAGTTTTCTTGCAGCAATTCTCAAATGTTACTCAGGTTGACAAAGGTTGGGTTTTTTCAATTTTAAAAAGATATGAGTCAAAGAATATTTTTTTTTTCCTTTTTGAATAATAAAATATGAATTGAAAAATATGAGTTTTAAATGGTTGTAACATTTAATTTTTTACTTTATTATTTTGTTGCGACATTAATTTTGTTAATTAATTGGTGGGGAACTAATTATGAGGGTTACCAATGAAATAGGTTACGAATCATACATATGTCGTATAAGGCTGGGATGCATGAGATAGAGTTGGTCGGATGCAACGTTTGTCTCTGAAAATGTTATCCAAACGTCCAAGACTCAAAAATCCCTTTTGTTTTGCATTATAGATATAAGAAAACTTTGACTTATCACCAGCCAATATCAGCTCACATCCATCGATAAACCCATCCACCAAGTATTATTCCATTAACGTCACCGATATACATCATCACTACCAGCAACTGTTTGTTTTTAGGTATATTTAGGTAGAGGGTTCTACATAGAGGTTTAACTTTATCTCTATATCAAAACCACTACATGATGTATCTTAAATTTATGTTTGTTTTACAATATCTAACAACTTTGTATGGTGTAACCAAATTTGAATATTTCTCATTTTACCGTTATAAAACTAAAAAATTCAGTAAAAATACATTCTTAAAAATAATGTATTAAAAAATTCAAACCGTTGAGAATTTGAATTGCAAATACAAAGATGACAACACCAAAATGAGCGAATTCTATGCACGAGCAAACTTTCATCCTCAGATGCACTTTCCCACCAGCCCTATACTAACAGATAACCATCATTAACTCCCATTCTCACAACTTCACAACCACCTTCACATAATCATCTGCTCGCATCCATCACTACCAGACAGTCCATACAACCACCATTCTAACATCATCTCATCCACGACCCACCAACATGTAAGGACCCTCAAGCTCGTCAACGCTATTAGACTAGTCAAGAGATGATTTAGCCGCTAAGGACTCGATTAGTTTAACACGAACGTTAATTAATAGAAATTAATCTAACAACGATCTAGATACGAAACAAGTGTTGTTAGATAGGTCTAGAAAAGTTACGTGGAATGAACTACTCGAACGTGTCATTCGGGTACCGGACAAAGAAGATATCTTCAAATTTATACGAAGGGTAAAATTGTCATTTTCCATCATAACAGTCTGGCTGCTCTTATCTGTTTGTCGGGTGCGTTTAGCATTTTGATCGGCCTTATCCCAGCCGAATCGAGAAGATAAGTTTAGATTTCTTTTCTTCTTCTTTATTCTTCTTCTTCTTTATTCTTCTCTTTCTTTCTGTTTCTTTTCTTCTTCTCGTTCTGTTCGTTTCTGCGAATGATTTGTGAAACGAAGTTTGTTTTTGAAGCTCTGAGAATTGATTGTTGGTGGTGGTGTTGATGTTGATTGATCATAAGAAGAAGAAGAAAAGATGTCGAGGCTGCTGTAAATTGAAGTTAGGATTTCTGGAGTTAAGGTTTGTGTAGAATTGAGAGGTGAATTGGGTTGCTGCTAGATGAAGAATAAAAGGGTTGTAGTTGAATTGGATGTTTGAAGTTGATTCAGTGGTGATTCATTGATGAGAAATTATTAGGGTTTTCTGTAGTTTGATTTGGAACTTGATTTGGGAAAGGATTAAGGTGATTTAGTCAGAATCAGTAGATGGGTTTGTTGAATTGAAGTTTATAGTTGGATTCGTCAAGGAATTGAATCAAAGAGAGAAAGTTAAGGTTGGGGATTTCTGGAATCAGTTCGAATATGAAATTGAAGGTTTTGAAGATTAATTGGAGATGGGTTTGGCTGGAATTAAAGTATAAAGTTGTAGAATAATATGAGATCGAGGATTAAGGTTTGAAGCTGTGAATCAGAAGTTCGGTTGAATTTGATGATTAAGATCTGTAAAGGAGACTAAAGTTCAATTCTGTTGATAAGGAGGTGATGGAGTTATTTTGAGTACTGAACTGGTTGTTGCTTGAGCTAGCTGGTTTGAGGTAATGATTCTTCTCAGTAATCTTAGTTCAGTATTATTAATTCTATTGTTAAGTTTATGGAATGGAAATGATTTTGAAGTAAGGTTGCTATATTCATTGAAGTATGGATGTACTTGATGTCTGTGAAATTTGGATATTGAGCTGTGACTTGAAGAAGGGTGTTGAGTTGATTAAACTGAAGTAGTATGTGTTTAGTGGATAAATTGAGAATTCTAGAGTTGCAGTGGCAGTTTAGCTATGTGTGTGATTTGAGATGATGTTTGTATGTGTGTTGAGATTGCAGATGTTGTGAATAGAGTTGGTGGTGAACTGTGTGGTTGCAGGTAGAACTGTAATACCAGGAATGGTGGTATTGGTTTGAGATATAGGATGAGTTTAGTTGATCTGTCATAAGTGGTGCTGAAGAGAACTGGATTGAAGGCTGGATTTGGTAATGAATGTATATGAGTATTATACAGATGGTGTTGCAAGTAGTGAACACAGGACATGAAGGAGATTATGGTTGTGGTGTTATGAGCTGAGTAGAAGAGGTGGTGGTTTTATATGATGAATGTAACTGAGTGTATTGGTTGAAGTGATAATGAGGTTGCTGCTGGACTCAAGTTGAATGTGCAGATGAAGGGTGTGGCAGGGATGTCTGAAGTGTATATGGAACTGAAGTTGCAGTGCATGGCTGAGAGAATAGTGCCAATGGGATAGTGAATGAAGCTGTAGTTGTAAAGCTAGGGTTGTGATTGTATTACAAGGAATGGGTTTAGACTGAGGTGATGTAGTGGATTGGAGTTGATATTGAACTGTGGGGTTCAAGTTTAAGTGGTGGTGATTCAGTTTAGTAGCTGTGTTGCTTATGTCGAATTAGATGTTGCTTAAAGCTGCAATTGAGGTAGGCATAATCGTTGTTTGTAAATAGAATTTGAAGTTTGTTTATATATTTGTATTGAAGTTTAAATGATAAAGAAGAAGGATATGTTGTAGGAATTGAAGCTGCAATAGAATTAGACCTATTAGTCATCCCAGTCAGATATCTGACTAGTTTATTTAGCTGACTCAGTTTATCTGACTGAGTTAACTAGACTTGACTCAGTGAATATTGACCGAGTTGAATCCTTTGACTTCGTTGACTAGTCTACCCGACCTTGACCAGTTGACCGTTGACTTGACCTTGGACCTGACCTTGACTGGACTTAGATGTTGACTGTTAGTTGACCTGTGACCGTCATTTTAACCGCTAGTGACCATTAGTCGACTTTGGTGGACTTGGGCTTGGTACCCTGTATTTCTAGTTTTGGACCACTTTTGGTCTGAATTGACCTTTGGTTTCTTCTACAAAGTTGTAGAGATTCATGAGACTTAGCTATGGACTATAGAATCAACCTAATTGAATTAGTAAACCTTAGTTATCCTAAAGAGTGATAATAAAAGGTATAGTACCATGAATGGGCTTAGAACCATTAGATAGACTTCTATGATTCTTGTGTGAGCCATTTTGGCTAGATTCTTAGAGTTCTTGTGTGATAAACAGTTAGTCGTTATTAACAACGATCGATCTAAAGAATGAACCAGTGGATCGTGGATCTCGGGGTAGGCGTGGCTTGTCATCAAAAGAGGTGGGAATACATTTTACTCTTTTGTAACCATTGTTGTTTCTTTTACAAAAGTCTTTGTTTAACAAACTCATGCATTGTCTGATTGTACATTCCAAGCTTTGTTTAGTTTGCATTACGATTGTTCTGTTGATTCTTTGAATCTTTCCACGATTTGGAAAGGACTTATAATGCTTTGTTTATCATTGTGAATTGTTATGGGAAATGAGAATTTCCACTTGTGGTATATAGGATACGCTCCTTCACATTTAAATCTACATGAATTCAGCTTTTATGCTTACTATGGGTCATCAGTAATGGGTGATATCAATAGCTATTCGGTGTGGAATTGGCATCAATATTATACATTGTTTGAAGAAGGAGTTTGTCCATATACATGATTGTTTATTTGAGTGTTAAGTATGAGATGTGTGCCCCAAACTTTACATATCCAGTATTTTATGGCTAGGGCGATACACCGCAATATTATTATGGCTAGGGCGATACACCACAATATTATTCTTCCTGTATATCCAGTATTCTATGGATAGGTCGATACACCGCAATATTATCTATGGCTAGGTCGATACACCTCAATATTATTCTTTAGTATTGTGCGGGCAACACATGTCTCTTACATAGATGTTTACTGTTCTTCTTAAGTTGCTTTGAAAAAGTTTCTACAATATGATTTACTGTTTTCCCGTGTTTCATCAGTTTTCAATGATTACTTGAAAGTTAGATGTTATTTCTACTGGGCACCCCTTTTGCTCACCCATTCCCACTTTCAGTTTCAGATACAGATCAGAGTTACGTAGCGAAAGCTTCGAGGAGTTGAGTCTGTTAGTTGGTTGACTTCGGATATGTTTATTATGTTTATGTTCGATTTGTAAACCAAATGATTATTGTATATGTATCATTTGAGAGGAGTTCTTGTGTATATATATTTCAGAGCGGGGCTAGTTTTTGGGTTAAGTTTTGTAGCAGATTTCTTAATTGATTGTTTAAGTAAATGATTTAGATTCTTAGTGCCTCTTTATTTAGTCAATCTCTTGGATTAGTCAGCTGCTAGTTTTGGGGGGGCTACACAACATCTCCTATTTCACGAAGAAAAAAAAATGACATTCGATGAACGGAGCTTAGAAGAAAAATAGAAAGGAAAAAAAAAAAGACAACACTCCAACAAACAATGCAGGTATACTAACCTAACATTTTTAGAAGGAAAAAATGTCACTGTTGGTTTATATCCATATAGAACATGCAAGCTTTTGGTACACTTGGATCAAACAGCTAGAAATGTTAACAGGTGTGCTTGGAGTTTTAGCTTCTTGATCATAAACTTTATGCTTAAACATGATTAGAAAGAACCCTTAGGCTGAAACATATCTTTATCCCTAGTATTAACATGTTCTGCACCTACAGAATCAGTAGTAAAACAGTTCATAAAGCACTGAAAGTAAACCATATACATACTGAATCTTCAACATAATTACATAAACTAGTATACAAGAAGGAAACAGAAACATATTGAATTATGATTTGGATTCTACTTCTATTTCCTCTCATTTCTTAGATGGAGTAGTTACTGAAAACAGATATGTATAAGAGGTTAGAAGAGGGCTGAGTCACAGCTATGTGTCAACCAACCTGTCCATCATTAGTTGGTTGACACCTCACTAGGTGAGTCCCTTAATAAGAAATGTTACGGGACTTCTAACATTTCTTATTTTAGAAATTCCTTTCTCGTTCAAGAGACTTCTTTATAATATCAACTGAGATTGTATCTCACTCTAAAGACTTTGTTGAGAGGTTTCTTTACGATCTTAACTAAGATCGTAAAGAATGTCTCAATTAAGAGACTATGGTAAATACAAGTTCTTTATGATTTCATTTAAGTAGACCCAAAATGAAGTACCTAGGATATATCATGGGACCTGATCCTGATCTTCCTCCATGCCATGAAATATTTTGTCTGGACCATAAAAATATATTATTTGAATCAACCATTGATAGATAGACATCTAAGATGCCTGACATTTCCTCTACAAGAAGACCAGTTAGATTGTTCTTAATTTCTACAGGGTGGAGATAAAAATAGCCGTTTACTCCACACTTGAGTAGATTTAGTTGTACTTGACTGATACTATAGTACTACATCCCCGAAAGAGGTACAAAAAACATTCTGAATCATCATAGGAACGACTGTCTTGTGATGACTCGGTGTCGCAGCAGGGTGCTGCTAGAGCAGCTTTCCTGACATATCTCCTTATAACTAAAATAGTTATTACTACTGGAAGTCCACTATCAATAATATGTACTTACTCTTTCCTGCAAGTAAATATAATCAAGTTGCCTTGTAAACCAAATGTTAATTCTCCTTTTCTTTTTACTATCGTTGGTGAAGTGTTAAATTGTATGTTGAGCAAAGCACAAGAAATTGATCAAATCTCGGGCTCTTCGGTCAAGGAGGGGGGAACAAAAATAAACCACTTGCAATTTTCCGATGATACCATTATTTTTCTTGATGCAAAGAGAGAACAAGTCGATACCCTTCGTTACCTACTTCTTTGCTTCGAGCTAACTTCGGTTTTGAATACAAAAAACTCTAAGAGTAGCTTATTTGGGATCGCGGTCGAAGAGGGAGTTGAAAATTTTGCTAACATTTTGGGTTGCAAGCAGGTTAGTTTTCCTAGTATTTGTCTTGGCCTCCCCTTGGGAGATAAAGTAGGAGACTCTCAAAAATGGGAAAAATTGCTTGAAACTTGTGCAAAAAGAGTTTCTTCTTGGAACAGAAAAACAATAGCAAGAGGAGGTAAGTTAACTCTTATCAAAAGTGTTTTAGCTAGTCTACCCATTTATTATCTCTCTATTTTTCTTGCTCCTTGCTCAATAACTAAGAAAATTGATAAAGTTGTGAGAAATTTCTTATGGGATGGTGATCACAATATTGGTTGGACATTGACTTCAAAAACATAGGAAAAAGGTGGTCTTGGTATAATAAGAACTAAGCAAGTAAATTCGGCTTTGCTAAAAAAAAATGGTGGTGGCATTTTGGTGAAGAGAAAGATGCATTATGGAGGAAGATTATAGTTGAAAAATTTGGCGAAACATTTACCGGTTGTGAAACTCTCCAACCAAAAGGATCAAAAGGTGGTAGCTTATGGTTTAATATCTATAAAGATCTTGAAGATTTCAACAAAAGTATTAGATTCAAGATTGGAACGGGTAAGGTAACTAAATTTTGGGAAGATTCTTGGCTTGGTGAAGGAAAATTATGTGATATGTTTCCTTTGGCTTATGAAGCTTCAAGGACCAAAGAGTTTGTGGTGGCTAGTATGTATGAAGTTAGGGAAGGTGATGCAAGGTGGAGGTTTATGTCTAGGCAAAGATACCATCAAACCATTACAAGTGAAGTGTTATCTATATCAAATCTTTTTTCTTCCTTGTCTATTCAAGAAGAGGTTATGGATACCCGAATGTGGGTTGGTAGTGATCATGGTCATTATACAGTTAAGGATGGAATTAAAGACAACGACGATAAAGGTGAGACGGATTATCCAACCAAAGTTGTTTGGAGTCATGAGTATCCTCACAAAATCATTTTTTTTCTTTGGATTCTTTCTCATGATCGGGTAATGACGGCGAATAAACTTTTAAGAAGAGGTATGGATATTTCTAATGTATGTCATTTTTGTGAGGAAGACGATGAATCGAGTTCGCATTTGTTTTATGGTTGTTGGAGAATCCGGAGAATATGGGATTATTTTGTTGAAGAATGCCACTTTGGATGGTCATAAGATCCTAATGTCATTACTTCTATGAAGACTTGGAAGTTTAATTGGGGAGATGAAAGACTTAGTAGAATATGGAATAGTATCCCGGTTGCTATATGGTGGTGTATATGGAAAGAGCGGAATGCAAGAATCTTTGATAACCAAAAGAAAACTTTGGAAAGCCTCATTAGAGATATCAAATTGCAAGCCTTCTTTTGGGCCGAATCGAATACAAAAATGTTAGGGCTTACGACAAATATGGTGATTTCTTTATGGGATTCTTTATACGGGCCTCCGTAATTCTTTTTATGGGTTTTCCTTGGGTAACGGAATCCCCTTTAGGTTCCCCTTTTTTGCTCGGTTGTAATCATTGGGTTAAGGTACCGCTCTTAAGTGTTTTTTTTTTCATTGAAATTTCTATTTGACCGATCAAAAAAAAAAAACTAAAAAAACTAACCCAATAAGCTAGAAACACGGTCATTCCACAATTTTCCATCTGACTTGGCTTTGTTTCTCAACCCACGTAGCTTTTCTAGCTTTTCCTGGAGATACGTGTGTTGCAAGAGTTGGAAAAGAATGTAAGAATCTAAAAAACCTGAGGTACATAATAATACGATATATTGGAAATCAAACCGCTCAGGGGGGAACATACGAGAGTTACCATTTACCTTTATAGCACAAAGACCACCAAATTCAACAATCATTTCGTGAGCCAGGTTAGATCACAGCTTGCCTATGCAAAACCGTCTTGGAATTTTTTCCGATCTTGCTTCGCTCAAGTGCTATCCTAGCTTACTTTAACACAATACAAACATGAGTCATCAAAATGAACATCGTGAAGTTAATCGAGTGATAATAGTAGAAATAAAATGTTTACAGTTTTAGAAAAAAAAATTATGGACTAAATAATAAATACTGTAGAAATGAACCACAAATGATCGCTTCCACAGGCTGATCTACACAAGGATGAAAATTTGTAAACCTTTTAAAACTTATTATAAACTATGATTGATATTTCATCTCAACTCGCAAAGTATAAAGCTTCTCATGAAGTACATAATATTTGCTAGGGAAGCATCTTTTTACAATATAATATTGTTGGAGTAATATTGATATTTTTTACTACTTTATATCTAACATAACAACAACTTGTGCATATAAAACAGTCTGCGGAGAAGTTCGAGATTTTTTTTTGTAGTAGCGGGGGAAGGCAATCAGAGGAGAGGTGAGAGGAAATAAAAAAAAATTGGATCAAGAAAGAAATTAGAAATTTGTTTAAGGACATATCAGACATTTCACGGATTGAACAGAAGTTTGTCCCAAAGATAGCACCTGATTCGTGCTATGTAATTTCCTCTATTTGATATAGGTTTAGCCTCTATATTGCTAGAGGTAGTGGAAAAAACAAACTACTTAAAATATGGGGCCCACCTCTACATAGAGGAGGCAGTGTTTTTCCTTTAGATAGAGGAACTAACAAACATGATGTTAGGCTATTGGATGTTATCTATTTTCACCGGTTAATAATACATGTGACTCACATACTGTTAAGTAAATAGCAATTAAATCATTATTTAAAAATATAAATATTTTTCTAACTGTCGAGACGATCAATGACAGACCCCGAACCCAAACTCTAATTATAAACTTTCTGAGATCCGCAATATTGGTCATAAAGTTGAGACCCAAAAATTGAATATCCGTCATGTAAACTACAAGGATCCCACTAACTTTATTTGTGTTAGGGATTATAAATCTTTCACTTAACTTATAATTCTCATAAAAGAGTAATCCTTACCCTCTTTTTTTTTTGCAAATAATGATATAGGTCGTACATCAGTGCAAGCACTATGCACATTCCCACTACTCTAGCATTGTTAAAAATAAAATATTTTCTACACTGTGCAATCTAAGTTTAGATTAGATTGCACATTGTTAAATAAAATGAGCAACATTTTTATTATTAAGTTTTTTTTATTTTAGGACCCCGCCAAAATGAACATTAACACTATATCGTCCTAAAAATGTTCAATTTCATAGTTCGGTCCTAGTCAGGTAATTAACTTGTCAATTAGATGGAAGCTGCTAGGTAACAATTACTTTCGGTTTTGTAATACATTCAATATTATTTATATATCTGATTTTTTAAATAAATATTTTTAAAAGAACTCATAAAATATTTTCTAAATTTTTTTATTGAAACATCTGATTTTTTTATTAAGAAAAAAATTATTATTAATTTATTTTTGTAAGTTCTTTTAAAAATTTCAAGTAATTTACTAAATGTTAAAGTTTAAAATTAACTCACAATTCAATTCTAGAACAGAAATAGTTTTTTTTGGAAAAACAAATTAAAAACTCACATCTTAAATAAAAGATTGAATCATACCTTTAAGAAATATGGAAAAATATATCTTGAATCTTAAAAATAAAAAATTGTTACAAAAAATACTTATTATCTCAAAGTGACCCCATATTAAAATAACATAAAATGATGTAAAACACCAAGATGACCATACATCCTAGAAAAAAACTCCAACCATAAGTGGAGATCCATAAACTCCATATTTCATGTCTTATTCAATAAGCTTTTGGGCATTCATTGTGATGATCCCAGGTCTCGTGATCTTTATAAAGGATTACTTATGAGAATTAAACAAGCTTATGAAGAGAAGGTGATAAATAGAATCGTGGATTTTGATGGAATGGAGAATTTTGGCTTAGATTCTGATAATGAAAAGTGGGAAAATGAGGAAGCAAGAGGTTTCTCCTAGAATCGGGTTCTTTCTGCTAATTGTCTTTTATATTTTCAGATGATGAAGTCATTTAAAGGGCTGCATCACCCTCTAATGGATCTTAATATCATCGCTCGGAACATTAGAAGTTTAGATGATTATGCTAAAGTAATTTTTATTATAAATGATGTTCGCAAAACTAACATTTTAACTTGCTCGATTCAAAAATCAAAAAAATAGGTTGTTGGTAAATCTTTGATTAGGGATTTATACGGAAATAATAATTCTGATTTCATTTGCTTACCTTCAATTGGTAGATCAAGAGGTTCTATTGTTTGGAATCCAAGTTTGGTATTTATAGAAGACTCTCTTCTATGAGCATTTTCAGTCACAATCAAGTTTCATTTTGTCTATGAGGCTACTGATTCAAAGGATTATGACCAATTCTGGCATGAGTTGACGGACGTTATATTCTTTTGGAACGATCCTTGGCTTATGGGTGGTGACTGGAATCTATTCTTTATCAATTGAAAAGAAATAGAGATGGAAGTTGTTTGCTCAACAAAAGATATTTTAGAAGATTTCTTAATTCTTGTGATTTAATGAATTTGCAAATGTCTGGCGGTAAATTCACATGGACAAACTCCCCAAAACCTCATTTTTTATGCACGCTTGATAGATTTGTATGTTCTTCACACTGGGAGAAACAATATCCAAATTTGGTTCAATTCATGATGAAGAGACCTATTTTTGATCATGCTACTATTATGCTACATTGCAATTGGCACTTCTTCTAAATCAGCATTCAGATTTTATGATTTTTGTTTACCTCATCCTCAATTCCTTGAAAACATGAAAATTTGATGGCATTCTTGAACTTTTGTGGGTAGATCAAGTTTTGTGTTTGCCAAGAAATTTTTCGTTACAAAACAATGATTCAAGTTATGTTCTTCTCCACTTTTTATTAGTCACAAAATTATCACTAACCGTAGGTTAACTAGTTCGCTTAGCTAACCCCAAAATTCCTTGTTTCACTGAGTAACAGGTTCGCTTAGTTATCAGATTCTATTCTAAAGAACCACCTTGAGGTTCGCTTACAAGATGTAATTCAAAAGAACGCATTAAGATTTATGAATTTAGGTTTGATACTAGTAGTTAGAATCGGTTCGTTCGGTCTACTTTCTAGCGTTGTTTTCACACACAATTGCTCCACAGAATCCCTCTGCAAGGTCTCGTGTTTTCTACTTGTGTAAAGAGTCAAGAAACGATTACTTATCCCCTAAATTTCACTATCTTTAGATTGAATTAACAAATCGATTTAGCGTGCACTCTAAACAACTTATCAAACAATCATAAACACTCATATTAGTAAAAACAAAACGACAATCATGTGAAAACTTCAAAGTAGATTTAAAACAAAACTCAAAACATGTTAAAAACTAGGAATTCATCCTCAATCAATAAGAAAATTAACCACACATAATTTGGAGTTCACAAAGAATATAGAAAACAAATAGAGCAAAAACCAAAGTGTTGTGTGTGTAGAGGTGTAGAGAAAAGTTGTAGAGAACTTCTCTATTTAAAGGCTTCAATTTTGCTTCCAATCTTTTTAGGATTAGGATCCCGTTCCCATTCAATTTCCAAGTCCTTGTCTTTGTAAAATTCTTCCCCTTCTCTTCCAAATTCAATTTCAAGTCAAATTCCACATCCAAAGTCCTCACAACCATGAGAAAAGCTCACACAAAATTATGTTATTATGAGTTGCCGGAATATTACTAGGATCACCGGAATCCTGCCGGTAAAGTTGTCTGCCGGCAACTGGAATTTTCTTCACCGTTGACGAAATATTCTGTCTGATTCCGTTATAGTAAACGATCAAACTAACGGTCCTTAACAGTCAAGGGTCAAAGGAGCGAGTCTCAGTCAGGCTGAGTTGGCTTACTCGGATGACTCACCGAGTTAGTTTTGCCGGGTTACTGAGTTGACTCGTCGGAGCAGATATCCAGCCGAGCTCTGTTTATTTATCAGTCATTTCCTGGCCAATTTCAGGCCATTCTTTCTTCTTTTCCTGCAACAATTCCTAGCACACACATATAACATAACTCATTTCTTCATACAGAAACTCAAGCCCCTGGCAGCAACAGATAAACCCATTCTTTCCTGCAAGATAATGAGTCTAGACTTCTCAGTTCACAATCAATTCACCGTTTGCATCTGAATCTCAGACCAGCTTCATGGTAGCACACATCCACTTCTCTTCTCGTCTCGATCACAGAAAGCCACAATTCTTCCAACAACAAACTGGTTCTCAAACCACAGACCCATCTCCTTCATTCCCTGTAATTCTTCTTGATTTCAAAATCCTCTCAAAACCCTGTAAATCATTCAAATCATCAATCCCAATCCTATCTCAGTTGCAGTGACTACAACATCAACCAGAATCTTCAGTGTATAATCCTGCTATTGCATCTTCTTCTTCTTTTCATGACCACAGCAGCGGTTCACCACTTCAATCTCATCTTGTTGGCAATCTCTTCACCATATTCGAATCCAAGTATCAAATTAACTCTAACCCACTGCTACCTTCCTCAGCTTCTTCTCGATTGCACTCAACAACATCGATTCCTTCAATTGCAGAAACCCTAACTTCTTCTCTATCTGATTTCTTCTTTCATCTTCAATTCCTTGCATCACTCATCATCTCGGCTCAACAACGATCTCCTTCTTCATATCATCATCCATCTGATTTTACTGCAACATCAAAACCCATCATCAATCTTCTTTACAGCAACAACAACGGTGGCAGATGTGCTTTTCTTTGGATGAAAGTAGGGTTAGTTATTCAACACCCAATCACCTTGATAAGTGCTAACCAGCTGGCAGCCCCTTATTCATTCTTTAAGATGGTGTGGTCCTGATCAGATTTTCTGGTGCTTTTAGTACTCTTCTATGGGTTGCCCCCTTTCCTTAGCTGGGATGTAAATAGTACTTACCTGTCAAATGACCATTTTGCCCTTTTTACTCAAATTAGGATAATTTCTTCTCTTTTTTTTTTCTTTTTTTTTTCCGTATGACTTCAAAGTAACTATAAAACTCAAAACACACATAAAATACATAATTTACATGAAAAATAGCAAAGAAAGCATAAACAATAGATAATAAATAGGGTGTATTCTTCACCTATCAAATTTCTATTCTAAACTTTTTGAAGAACACACTAATTACAGACCTAACTCTGATGAGCTTGCAATGCCTTCACTTTCTGCTCAACAAACAATTGTGCTAAAGGGACCTTTTAATGAGGAAGAAGTTAAAGTTGTTATTTGGCATTTTGCTTCTAATAAATCTCCTGGTCCAGATGAATATAGTATGGAGTTTTTCAAGGAAGTTTGGGAGATCATAAAGAATTGATGAATGTTATCAAGGAGCTTGAGAGTTTGCTTTCTAGATTAGAGAATAATAAACTGCAATTTCACCATTTTTATTCATCATGGTTGTTAAAGTCTTATCTTTAGTTAGTAAAAAGAAACTGCTTCTACGAATCTGATTTCTGTTTTCAGGCAAGGTACTACCATCTATCACTTGCAGTTTGCTGATGATCATATTGTTTTATCTTGATGATGGTACTGAGCAAATTTCCAAAGTGAAGAATGTTTTGATGGCTTTTGAGCTAATAGCTGCTTAAGAATCAACTTCAAGAAGATTGATGTTGTTGCAATTGGGGAAACTCAAAATGCTAATGCTTGTGCTGATTTATTTAGTTGTCCTAGTGTAAATTTTCCTATCAATTACTTGTTGGAAAATAGCTACTCAGAGGATGAATTCAGAGAACAGAAAAGAATGTTGTATCACTGGAGCTTCACAAATATAGCATTAATTATGCCTTTTTACTTTGGGTATCCAATTTGTTTCTTGGGATTAACACTATGTTATATTAAATAAAGTCTATTAATAAATAGTGTGATTGTTCCACAAATACCCTTTAAGCTTGGAAAAATTATTTAATACAATTACTTCTCCCTCCCGGTCAAAAATGAAATAGCACTATATTATTATAACAATAGTTGGGTATCCACGATGTCGTATGCTCGAAGACAATAAAAAAAAATAGTAAACAAACACACATCATTTTTCATCCAAATATAGAAAACAATACAATATCAGTAAAGCAATCTACATATGCCTGGTAATTGAGATCATAGTCATAGGTGCCATAACGGGAAGAGAAACCTATACATTTTATTTGATACAAATCAAGGATAAATGGAACCTTAAAAATCTCATTTATTTGCATTGATTTTATTGACAGAAAAACGTAAATAAGATGTAAGCTGAAATTTGTTGCTAGTGTACGTGAGTGATTTGTTAATCTAATCAAAACCACAAAATAAACAAAGATGATAATTGAGCTTAAGGGTAAATATGGAAATTTGGCGTATTTAATATTTTTGATTAATGAGACAATTAATAAAGACAACACTATTATATTTCCAATAAAATATGTTAGAAGTCCAAAAATATTTAATGCATTTATCCTATGCATGGGTGCATACAATAACATTAACTGGCGTTTAAATTTAATCTTATGTTTCTCCCATTAAAAGATTTCTGTTCCGCACATATTATTAAATTTGTCAGACAGGTTTGAATAATGGTTCGCCCTATCCCCAAAACTTTCTGAGGATGACAAAACTACCTCCATTCCAGTGTCCAAACATCCAAGACCATAAGCTAGTACGAAAACTAACTTAGGAAGGATCCCTTCACACTTTTATTCTCACACTATATCACACGTTAGATATCACTTTATGAATAAAAACCAAACCGTAACGGATTTGAAGCTATTATTTTGAGGATGTATTCCTCTTACCAAGTTATACATGCCTACCGAAAATGAGCACATTCCGAAATATAAAACCTCACAATCTACCGGTATTAGTTTCGACGGCCAGAAATCCGTAGATTTTGAACGGTTCATTTTCAAAGTAGTAGATGATGGTGTTATACATCTCGGAATACGCTCATTTTCGGTAAGAAAGTAGAGCTATGTAATAATAACATATCCCGAATGTATTAGCTCTAAATCCGTTACGGTTTTGTTTAAATTCGCAAAAATGACGTCCGACGTGTGAGATAGTGTGACAATAAAAGTGTGAGGGATCCCTACTCAACTTTAATTTTCTC
Source organism: Papaver atlanticum (assembly GCA_023531105.1). NCBI lineage: Eukaryota > Viridiplantae > Streptophyta > Magnoliopsida > Ranunculales > Papaveraceae > Papaver > Papaver atlanticum. Next base: position 3,896,069 of record JAJJMB010003267.1, on the reverse strand, counting down.
AAGAATATATAAATAGGAACAAGTTCGATTCATTTTCACACTCACTTCCACTATAGCGAATATAACTGTTGCTATTCAAGACAGTGTAGGTTAGTTGACAGAGACCGAGTGGTAGTGGGAATGGCACTAATGGGGATGTTGTGGTGGGAAAAGCATGGCTCCACCACAGACTCAGCACCAAGTAGTACTACCACTACCAGCTGCAAGAAGAGACCGCAGATCCGTAGTTCATTACCAACACCAGCGCCAACGTCAGAGAGAAACTGTTGTTATTTCTTAATCGAGGTGTTAGTAAGAAAATTGAAGAAACAAAGCAGGATGTTATGTTCTGGGAAAGGAAGGTGTACAAGTATTAGATCAACAACTAATACGTTTAACTGTAACTATGATCCATGGAGTTATGCTCTCAACTTCGATACGAGTGGATGTGGAAACACGTGCGATGATGATGAAACCTATGGACGTCGATTTTTCGCTTTCTCATCTACATTCATAGCAAATGCACATCCAAGAGTAACAGAAGACACGTCTAGGTAATTAAACTGTACCGTACCGATATCTAGCAAGTTAATTAGTGCAATAGTTTCATTATCATTTTGCAGCATTGATTTTGGCTACGTATACGATCTACATTTCATTTTTTTTTCTTTGTTCTGTTGTTCTTTTCTTTTTGTTGTATGTGCACGGTTCACCTTGCTCTTTTTTTTTTTTTTTTTTTTTTTTTTTTTTTTTTTTTTTTTTTTTTTTAACTAATTCAGATTTAATTTAGCCTACATTTTGTATCAATGTATTTCATTCAAATTCAGCTTCACTAGTGCATTAAAAGACCGGTCATAGAGAATTTATGTGTTCCAATTTCCATTTTTGAAGCCCAAACATATAAATACACGATTATAATGGGAATACTAAATCTTTATGAAGATATAAATCTAGAAATTCAGTACTAAGGATTGTTTTGTTTTATAAAGTGATATCCCATTGAAAGTGTGGTATCCATCTATAAATTCTCTGTGCAAGTGCCTCAATTCATTTTAGGTTCTTAAAATCCCATCACAGTTTGTCCCTAAAATGGATGATTCAACCGTAAATTTTTTTTATAGTAGTGATCTAGCAACAAATAAGAAAAAAATTGCTTTTGCTTAACAAATAATTAATTAAAAAAGTCAAAGAAAGTAAAAGATAAACGACAGACTATGAAAAAGAATGGGATCCCTATAATTTTAAGTATCAGTTCTCAAAGTAACCTCTGAACAGTAAATACAAATTTTAGCAATTGTTTTCTCGTCAGTCAACCTCAATATAAATCGTTCAACATGGGTAAATAAGTAGATACTTGGTGGAAAAAACAAGATATTTTTTCGATCTTCTGATTCAATCTCGTTTGTGATAGGTGATCGATGTCGTGTGCGTCAAAAATAAATTAACTTTCTCACTTACAAATAATATGGATTAAGTATGTGGTAAGAAAAAAAATCGTTCCACGGGAGGCTTATGTTGTTATATAATTCCAGTTTCTTAGTAACCAAGGGGGGGATTTTCAGAATTTATGAAAGCAATAAAAATAATAGAAAGCAAAGTAAATAGTAAAAGATAATCAATAAGAGGAAGATATTGGTCAAGGGATTATATCATCCACAAACATGTATTTTTATCAACGATTAGAATTGGTAATTTAATCTCTCATTTATTAAAAGTCCTAGGATATCATGATCGCAAGAGTATCCCGTTTATTTCCTGATTTTATCACAAACAACATTAAAAGATGCTATTGTGAAATCTACCTAGAAAGCAACCTAAAGTGTAAAAGCACAATTAAGTTAAACTTCCCAAGAGCATTAACTTTTACGAAATAGACAAATCAAAGCAATCGAACGTGTAAAAGTACTAATCCGATTTAACTAAGTTTATGACTCACTTGTGACTAGTAGGATATATATAACTACAAGCACTACTCATAATTATGCTACTTGTGATAATAAATTAATCAACTTTTGCATATTGAAAACCCTAATCTAGCAATAAGGATGAAGGCAAACTCAATCGATTCCGTACTCGACTAAACAAGCATTCAAACCGTATAACACTATTAATTGTGAACCATAAACAATAAATTATTTAGACAAAACTAATTCATTGATGCAAATAACATGGTTGAGAAATCAACTTAACACCCTTAACCAATAGTATGTGTTTAGCTACTCATAGCTTTTGAGTTCATCATCATAATAATTGGAATAAAGAACATAAAATAATGAAAGCAAACCCTAGTAGATCCGGTTCTCTCCAAAGATCCAAGTAGAAGTGAAAAAAATCTCGTGATAATGTAGAAGACTTCCCTTTTATCTCCATCCTTGTTACCCAAATTAGACCAAGTCTTCAAAAGTCCAATTTCAAGATGTCCACCAGGCCCATATGTGAGAAAAACCCATCCAAGAATTCTTCTCAAAAAGTATGTTGGAAGTCCCAGAAAAATGGCTGAAATAGTACCGTAAAATAGCCTAGGTGACCGGAAAAGTCAAACTGATCGCCAGTCAAACGAGCCAACTCGGGTCAACTCATATAGTCAGGCCGAGTCAGGTGAGTCAGTATCTGAGGAGATTGGGTTGAATAAGATCAGAGTCAGACAGTTGATTCGTCTAACTGGATGAGTGGTTTTGGCATAAGCCATTTACACAAGCCAGAGTCTTCTACAGTGCCATCAATTCTGCAACCTACAACCAATCATCTAACCTTCACTTCAGCTCAACCTTCTAGCATCACAACCTTGTCACCAGCAGCATCACTCTCTGCAGTTCAGTTTAACTACTTAAACCACACAACACCATCTGTAATTTCACTAGTCCATTGCTCAGTCGTTCATAGTCGATTCACATTCCCTGTAACAGCCCAAGCAAATTTCTCAGCTTCATCACAAAGCAGCCAACTTCATCTCTGTCTTGCATCAGATCACCATATGAGCTTCCCAACTGTAATATCCATCACCTGCAATTCAACTCACTTCCCTATTCACTGCAGTTCCATCTCCGTAAGATTCTCATGATTAATATTATGAATATTAGCATAGAAGATTCTTACTATATAAGGTGAATAATTTTCAAACCCAAACAAATCTCCCAAGTTTCGGTCTTGAACAAACTTCATATATTTGCTTTCTGAAACATCTGAATCAAACCTCTTCTCAGCAGTGAAATTTACTCCTTTTAAAGCTTGATATCTCTCAAAACATGTACTATCCACAAAGATTGTAAGTTCATGTTTGTCTTTGATCAAGTGAGGGTACTTGATTTTCTCAATATCACCTGAAGGAATAAATGGATTCAATTCCAGTTTGTCAGATTCAGGCGTTTTTTATCTTGATTTCCTCTTTCCCATATTTTCAAGTTTTGAAGAAATATGAAAAACCCTAGTTTCTGTTCCGAACAACTTCTCCCAAGATGTTTGTGAAAACACCACAAAAAAATCTTTTTTTATAGGGAGTGAAGATAATGATTTTTGGAAATAACTAGTTTTAGGAAATCCATCCAAGATCGGAAACCTTGATTTGTGGGGAAACAAATCTGATTTTGCAACTAGGATCAAGACCGGATCTATATTATGGATCAATTCTATATTTATGTCCAAGTGTTTGTTAACTCTATAATTACCAAAAGATAATTTTTGAAATTCATTCAAGATAAAAGATCACTTGCTTCATTAAAACAGTTATGGGGGTGTATGAAGCAATCCATTGTTAATAGAATTATTAGCTGAAAAATCATTCTTTGTAATATTACAAAGATCCCAAAATCGCATCCTAATCAGCGATACATTGACAGTCTTAGATCTGAAAATGTGTACATATATATATTTGGGTAACCAATCCAAAATATATTTAAGATCCCATATTTTTCAAGAACAAAATAGTCATGGTTCATACATAGAAAAATCTTATGTGGAATCTTGTGCATTTTCGAGATAAAACATGTCACATAGAATATTGTATCATTGTTACTAAACTGGTTAGTATTCAATAGCATGAGATACAATTATATGATAACCGAGGGATTATGTAAGTCGTTCAAGACATACATAGACTTAATCCCAATTCCTTACAAATTTAGGAACAAGAGTATCATATACTTCATTCGTGTCTTCCACCACGAGTCTTTGAAGTAGTCAAATCCTGTTACTACGTTAACTGAATCTCCCAATTGATTCTATTCTTATAGGTTGGATCGCACCAAACACAGATTGTTAGATTCTTTCGTGTTTGCCTGCTCTGATACCAATTGAAAAGACGAGGGTACCAAAATACACCACAATCTTTTTGTTTAGAACCTATAAGTCCTCTTACCGAAAGTGATCGTCTATGGACAGAGTCGAGAAAATGCAACAAATCTGTATTCACACTTTGTGTGATTGTCTATGGATACGAGATGGAGACAATGCGACTACCAAAGTGTGATGCTTGATAATAGGTTCATACTTAACCAAACACTATATGATCACTATCAAGTATATCGAAGTTAACGTTTGTGTAATTTACTTTAAATTATATAAACAAATATAATTGCTGGAAACAAAAGTAAATCACACAGTAAGATTTTGTTAACGAGGAAAACTACAAGTGCAAAAAAAACCCGGGACCTAGTCCAGAATTGAATACTCTCAGAATTAAGCCGCTATACAAAATTTACACCAACTTCGTATAGTTGAGACCAAGCAACTACCCCTAGTTCACTTAGTTTCCTAAGCATCCCTGCGCTTCCGACTTCAAAGGTCACGCACTGGTACAATTCCTTTGGATCGTATTCCAAATAGTAAAAGAACAATAAATTTGTTTGGTAATAACTCTTTTGATTCTTTCAAGATAAAGATATCTCAAGTCATACGCAAAGGCTCTTCCGTTTAATCTAATAAATTTTTTTTCCTGGTTAGATCAATCTATCTAATAACTACAAAAGTAGTTAAGTTTAGATTCGCACTCAATCAAAATAAATCTCAAAGAGATATATTGAGAATGCCGATCTCACGCAACTAATCAATCGAATAAATCTGATTCTAGTTGGATCCCAGCCGATCAAGGTTTGTGCGCACACACAAAGATATGAGAACTAAATAAGAAATCTTCTTCGTCTTCAAATATTCTATAATCTTTAATAAAAACCAGCACAACACCACTTGAATCTCTTGTGATTAATCACACACATAATGGAGTCTATTAATAATGGATTATCGCAAGATGTCTTTAGATCTACAAACATTTCTAAAGATCTCGTCGATACTTCGATCTAGTTTGAGTGAATCTTATATCAGAAGAGAAGATTCCCAGGAATAAACAAACTAGGTGCAATCAAAGTTTCAACAACCGTTAGTCAATCAAATCAATCGAAAACTAATAACACTGCAATTATCTAGTTTCCCACCAACGGTACTCGTAGAGCTTCTTGATCCCACAGAAGTCTTTAAACGAGCGGTCGTAAGAGATTTCACCTAATTAGGATACTTTCATCTCCGATTAGATGGCTCCACCAGAAACAACAAGAATGGAATTTGCATGGCTCTTAGGATAGTTTGCTAAAAATGCAAACTTAGGTATTTATAGACCAAGGATGTTTGGACTCAAGGAATTTCCAAAATCGAAATATTCTCAAGATATGTAATGAATGCCAAAATCGGTTTTCCTAATTCCAATAAATGCTTGTCCAAATTTTCCGAAATCTCTCAATAGAAAATCTCCAATTAGTAAATGCACATTATTAATTTTTATTCTCTAGAGATATGCATTTAATTGCTGGTAATTAAAGCATATAAAACCAAAAACCTTAATTAAAAGATTCCCAATTTATTTCGGCACATGATCTCCTTGAGTACTAAGGAATATCTTTGAAAAATAAATGATAAGAGTTATTATACGTGTTCAAAGTATGTTGACATCTCTTCATTGTAAATCCTTATTCATACTTTCATGGATTTACATTATTGGAATCGGTTATACCACACTTCCAAACAAGTTTAGAATTGGTTGACATGTATTCCAAGATAACTATGTGATATCAAATATCGAATCACATACATGGGTTCAATCGGTTTTACCAATCTCTAGGATCGGTTATACCTCAATATGGAAATACTTGTGATAGGTCCCACAAGTTACCAGGACCGGTTACATCAGTTACCAGGACCGGTTACCATATTCCATGGTATTGCTTGTGATCGGTCACACCAGTTACCAGGATCGGTTACACCAATTACCAGGACCGGTTTCCAATTACAAGGATCGATTACATAATACACTGTGATCGGTCACACCAATTACTAGGATCGGTTACACCAATTACTATGATCGGTCACACCAATTACAAATATCGATCATACCATCTCATGGTGATTACTTAGGATCGGTTACACCAATTACTAAAACCTAGTCATACCAAATCATAAGTCAGGCATTATGATTAGTTATACCAAGATACATAACAAAGTTACGATCGGTTCCACCATCTCACACATAAGCCTAACGATTTCCCTTTTGATTCATAAAACAAGTTCATGAATGTACTTCCTTTAAACAAATGTAAAACATTATTTTCTAGGATGAAATCTTCACCGTAACCCATTCACATTATCATAACAGTATATACAAGATTATGTCGATGTCATATCTACGAAGTTCAAAAGATAAGCGTTATACTTTGTAGTCTAATTCCCTAATACTATGATCATACAAATATGACCACATCACATCACTAGAGTATTATACAATATGTACAGTATATACAGCTTCGCAGTTATGTTTTCAATATAACACGACTTGAAAGATACGTTAGGAATGAAACAATTCAAGTCAATATTATTAACCTCAAGAGGAAGGATGACGTCATCGTTGTAGTTCGCTTCTTCTTCACATTCTTCAGGTCTTCGGAGTAATACTTGTATGTCTCAACATTCCTAGACTTTCTAGTCTAACCTAAACGAAGTTGACTCTAGTATATAATCAAGCGACTTTAGATGAGTTTTGACACACTAAAATATGATAACCAAACTTGACATACCAACGCTTGGTGAGTTCAACCGAGCTATGCTCTAACAATCTCCCCCTTTGTCAATTTTAGGGACAAAACTCTTATTACATATGGATAAACAAATTATATAAGAATTCAGTTTACATACGCTTGATTCCAAGTTTTAACAGCACAATAACCTGCATATATTCAATCAATAAATGCTGATGTTGACATTTGAATAACAAAAGCTTTTACTCCCCCTAAAGTTAAGATCTATGTAAATATTCAATCCGATCATTTTTGTTATTCCCCTTTTTGTAGTCAAAATACTACAACATCAATATGATATGTTTCTCCCCCTTAGTCAATGCTTTACTCTTTCGTTAGATATAACGTTTAAGCACAATTGTCCTTTCATTAGTGATTGCAAATCACTTGTTTACTCCATATATTCTCCCCATTTTTTTTCACAAAATGACAAAGGTTCGAGCAAATAATAGACAAACCGAAAAAATCTTACAAATCTAAAAGACTTGTAAATAACCTATAAGAGTTAAGAACGAAGGTTTCACATACCACTTTAGATAACCAATATTGAAACCGAAACTACAAGTAATTTAGTTTTAATATGTTATCAAGGAAACAATTGCCCGAAGCAATTTTACTTAATAGTTTAACAATTCGACTAATAAACTTAATTCCCTTGTTAAACCGGTTGCGTATGTACAACCGCTTGTTTCGATAAGACCAAAATAAAGATCATAATTAACTTTATTTCTCTCATCAGGCTATAATTATTCAGACAATAACTTAGACCTTTCCCTTTAGACAAGACAAACACTAGGTTAGTTAACTAGTTTTTCTTGTCAAGGCATTCGATTAGACTTGAATAACCGAATCCTCCAATTTGATAAGTCTAACTAAGATCAGAATTAAATTAGTTTCTCTTATCCAGAATCAATTTGGACTAAACAAATGATCCCGTATTTTGTTAAGCCATAAACAATACATACAAACCAAAATAAATTGACTTGCACAATTATTTTCTTAACCTGAAGCAATTGAAACAAACATAAACATTATAGCACCGCAATTTCACCGAATTTCGTTAAGCAAAAACACTTGGTACCCAACAATAAAGAAGATACCAAATAATAAGCCAAATAAATTGACACATCTTTTCTTAACCAGAAATAATTGAATCATACAAACACATCCATACACAATAATGGAACATATCAATTGTACCGAAAATTTGTTACGCAAAGGAAATATATATGTAATATAAACTGGCTTTTCTTAAACAGGAAAACGATTAACTAACAAATTCGTTACCTCATATTCCGCAGCCTCTTCTCCCCAGAAAGATATATCATTAAGCGCAAGTTCAAATAAGAACTCTCCCCCAATGTGTTGTTATCCTCTCGCAAGAATAAAAGAACAACAACAAAAGCAACCTTTACCAGAGAAAGGTTGAAACGGTTTTAACCAATGCGTACCAATAGCAAAAGTTGAAAACCCGAAACACATATCTTATGCTAAACAAAACTCATGTAAACATAAATTGATTCAACATATTGTGACTTTTCACATATGAGTTTCAATCGGAACAACTTATGATCCTTTGATAAATCCTACCAACATGGGATAGAACTTAATCCTGCTAAATCAAAAAGCCACACAAACCATAAGGGTCACATCATATGAGATCGAATATTAAGGTTAATGAAAACCGAAATATGACATCCCATAAACCGAATACACATAACAAAAATATTAACATTCATTCACATGCTATGTAATCGGTAACTATCACAAGAAAAATTATAAAGAAATAATTTTATTCATAAATAATGATAGTTTTATTAAAAAAATAGACCTTATACAATAATTGAAGCTAGTCAAAACATTGATGTTTATTTTTCCTCTAAATAAGAAGGTTGACTACTCCTTATTTTTCAGCTGCTCATCAGATTCTTGTTCAGAGTCTTGGTCTACTTCGCTTTTAAGAACTCAGCATTGATCTCTAAGATTCCTTGAAGATTTTATGGATCTTTTCGAACGGCAAAGGCTAACTATTTTTGAATATAGTTTAATTGTCTTCCAAGACGTAAGATACGAAACAAGAGATCTCCATTGCTATAGATTTGAGTAGTTGAAACAATAGTTCCTCTTTCTTTTTGAGTTTTACTCATTTGCTTGATAATTCTTCGAGAGACAGTTTTAGTGAACTTCTCATCTCCAAAATTATTCTCCATTGTGTTTTTATAGATGTTGGTGATGAGACGGGGAAATCCAAGATTCCTTTGGGACGTTGTGGAAGTGATGGATTCAGATATCCGGATCATTTGATTTATAATCATTCCATATATATCAATTTGCTTGTCACCTTCAAGAAGAAAGTATACAAACTCAGCAAATTCCTTGTCCCATTGAGATGTATCTCTTGTACAAGCAAGGAGGGTTGTTATTGCAAGTTTACCGAAAACTATTAAGTAGAAGGGTATTTCTTTGGTTAGCATTCTTCCATTCTTCCATCCAACAGATTTTCCAGTGATACGTTTTGAAATTTTATCATGCTCAATTTCAAAACCAGTAATCAAATGATTCCTATTTCTAACTCTCCATGCGGGGGCATCTGGATCCTTTCATCCTCTTTATCTCGTTGCTTGTTATTGTTTTGTAGCAAATTTATGGTGTCGTATCAAATTTATTAACGTTAATTGTTCGTGGAGTTGACATATATAACTGTTGATGGTGGATTTTCGGTAAGGGATAAAATCGTAAAATCATGATACTGCATGTTTCTGGCCCGGCTTCAAGAATGTATGTGACAATTCATATTCTATGATCCGTGAACCATTTCACGATCTCTGACTGAGTGAACATTCCTCAGAGCTATGATGAATATGTTTCTCGAAAAGCCTCTCAGTTGAGCTTTCGATGCTTCACACATTTCATCATCACCTCTATATAGAATCAAAATGATTGGGCGGCTCCTAGACATATTGCATGCTAGTATAGATCCTAACGCTAGTTGTTCCCTGACTACATAGAGAGACCGTGTATAAAATTTCTTAATGATTTGGCGGCTCCTAGACATATTGTATGCTAGTATAGAGCCTAACGCCTTCAGGACGTCACGCTATTCGTTATTCCCTGACTATACACCCCCTCAGAATGAGTATGATGCTTCAATTATTTCATATCTCAATTCTGCAAATAGGTTAATTCTAGCGTGTCATTCATCAACTGAATTCCTAGAAATAATCTATTCTATCTCATTACTCTGTTTCATGGATGATCCTCAGCTAGATTCCATGGATTAGTAATAGATACTCAACTCATTTTATTACTCCGTTTCATGAATTATTCTCAGCTGAATTTCATGAACTAGTAATAAATATTCACCGATCGGGCATCTGTACCACCACTGAGTAAGCCCCGAGAAAATGGTGTGAGTGTATTTAGAAATAATGCACAAACGAGCACCCGAATACACGAACGAGTATTCAAAAATATGGATAAACGAGGAAACCTGTGCAAAATAGGGAGGAAAATAATATCAATAAAATAATAAAGAGGCGCCTAAGTGGACCGGACCCACCGGTCGGCCGGTCGTGGTCGGTCCCGCACCTCTTTCAACTATTTTATATTATTTTGTTATTTTTCCTAATCTCATGAAGACTCCTTCATTTGAGTAAACTCCCTCGTTTGAGCAAAACTCTTAGTTTCTCCATATTTTACTTCAAACGATGAAAAAATAGTAAAAATAAGGAAAGGTGTCACGGGACCGGGCCACCTAGCCGGCCGGCCATGCCCTAACCGTGACCGGTCCCACAACTTACAATTCCTTATTTTCTCATGTTATTATTTCCTCCATCTTATGAAACTCCATCGTTTGAGCAAAACCCTAGTTTTTCAATATTTTCTCAAATATTGCCCAAACCATGAAAAAAGCAAAAAAGTCAAATGGTCACATGACCGAACTAGGCTTCTCACGTCAAAAATTAAAATATTATTATTTTAATATTCTCAAAATACTGGTCGCACGAGCAAAGTTCTACTTGCTCATTCGAGCAAAATTGAGAGTTTCAGTCAAGATCAAACTCTTCTGAAAATCCAAAATATTGCTCAAACGTGCACCAGAAAACACCAAAACTCTCAGGACTGAAACACGGACTCTATGGTGACATGGGAATTCCACCTTGAACGACCAAGGTCGGCCCTTAGGCTTGCAAAGAGCCGGTCCCACACTCTTTCATAATTTTGACCGAATTAGCTCTCAACGGTTCATATTGGGTCCAAACTCTTTCCAACCAACTTTGAATTTGCTCAATCGACTACCAGCTGGTCCCACAACCACTAAGGGCTGGTCCCATGACCTCTTGGCCGGTCCTCATCTCTCCATAATTAGGTTTTATTACCTAACGCTCAGACGAGCACTATTTTAATAAATGATTAAACCAGCATTTGATCATCCTTTCACCAACTGGTCAACAATCGACTTTGGTGCATGATCGCTCGAGCACCTGGGTGCTACATGGTCGGCCATCATCCCATGTAGCCGGTCCCTCCTTCACTCAGTGACTTATTTTTCAGTAAATCATCAATTGATCGACAATCGATCAAAATTAGGGTTTCGAACTGAATGCTCAGCAAATCATAATCCTGAGCAAGTTCAAACACTAATAATTTTATGTTGATCCAGCAATCAATATCTTAAATTAATTATATAATATTCGGTCCAACAACTAATATTTTAATTAATATTTTATTTGGTCATGCTACCAATATTTGCTCAGAGGAATATTGATTCAACTATCAATATTCAGTAATTCATCAAATAAGCAATATTTGCTCATACGAGCAATATTGATTCAACTATCAATATTCAGTAATTCATCAATTCATCAGACGAGCAATATTTTCTCAAACTATCAATATTCATCACGTTGATCCAGTTATCAACATTTATTCGAGAACTATACGTCCCAGCAGACATGTTCAATCCATGAATCATAGAGCATTCATCAATCATGCTCGACTGAACGTTACTTAGACTCATCATCTAATCAAGTCAACAACCGACTAATTAAATACACGTCTGCCTTGCAGACTCCACAAATCATGAGACATCAATCATGTCACATGGAGGGATATTAATTAGGGTTTTGGTTTGGTGACCTACGGCACGTGTGTTCATCCACGATGAGAAATGTGGGTAAGTCGTGCAAGCGGTTGAGGAAGTTAGCAAAGTAGTGGGTGGACGATCAACCCAGTCTTCGCACGACATGGATCTGGTTAAACCACGATCTCCCATTTTCCCACTTTTTCACTCAAACAACTGTCACACTTACTGGAGATCAATGTGTCCACCTTCTAGCAATATAAATAAGTTCTCTGAATTCATGATTAACAGGACAGATATACGGGAATTACACAACAATTCTTATCTGAACAATCACTCTCAACAGAGCAGAATTCAAACTTATTCGAACCCAGCAGTTCATTTGCAGAAACCCACAACACATCCACATTCCTTGATCACCATTGATCTCACACACTTCTCAGCTTCCCTCCTACAGATCAACCCTCTTCCCTCTTTGTGACCGAATTGACTCTGGAACGGCCATTTCTTGGTTTAGGCCGGAGTCCTACAGATTGATCTCTCGAACTCAAAGCACTCCCGTGCAGTGCATCTGTTTGAGGTTAGGCAGTTTGCTCGGTTGAGGACTATCCGCCCGCACGGTCGTCTCTCCACTTCCGAAAAAACCAGCAAATCGTTTTTCCCCATCAACAATTACGCACGTGTTTTAATTGTGAAAGAAGATTCTCAAATCTACCAATGATTTATGTACTTCGGTGTTACCACGTTACATATAGGTCCAACGGCATTTTAATAGCCTAGTTACTAACTACTAAAAAAAAAGGCATTTTTGGTAGTTGGCCTCTAGTAAAATACAAAAACTTGGTTGAACTACCCAATATTAGATATTAGAAAAATATCTATAAGATTCCTAGATATTATCATTAGATCCATAAAAAAACTTTTATGGATTATTCAACCAAATTATAATAAGATCTGTTGGATTAACTAGACGTCGGCAATATCACAACCGCCAAACACCCAAATATGCACATTTGCCTATCTTGTTTGCCCGTTCGAACATCTTTTAGTAAACCCAAAATGGCTAAATTTTAGTCATTTAATTGGATTTACTCTATGCGTAGTTCGATGGTTTTTCAAAATAAGAAAATCTAGAGAGAAAAATTCACATTCTGTTCTTTCGAGTTTTTTTAATATTTTGTCTCCATATTGAATTCAAGAGGCATCGAATTTATTTTTTTAATATTTGTTACGGAAGGCGTCGAGTATTAATAACATATTGGGAAACAAACAACTTTGTCCACTGATTTTATTAATAAAGTTATTTGTCACTTAACTTGATTAATAACTAAGAACTCCAGAAAAAATTATATATAAATAGGATGGCTCCGTTTACCAGTTATTTTAAATAATTCCGAGCAATGAAATCAGTCAGCTTTTTACCATGGAGTCCAAATAAACAGATAATCAAATGTTTGGCCCCGGTTGCCAAAAGAATAATAATTAATCAAAAAAATAAATAAGATATTGCACTTATGAACATGCTCGTGTTTTCTGAAGTCATGCATACCCAATTTGTGAGACCAAAGTATTCTTCGAAAACTATCTTAGTATAATACTATAATAATACTTCATCGCCTTTTATTAACTGTCACGATTGATAAAGTCAAGATATTAAGCAGATCGTAAGAAATGTCATGACTAACCTTATTAAATGTTATATTATTACTAAACTTACAACTAATATACTAAAAATATAAATCTGGTAATATTATGATTTCGGGAAATGTTTTAAGAAAGTAAAAACAAAGATATGGTGTTGGAAGCTTTATTAGGAATTTTATAGACATCCATAAATATTTTTATTTTAAAAAAAATGACGATTAATATAAAAGATATTGAGTATATATTTTTTCCTTATATATGGTGATACTATTTAAGATTTTGGAATGAGTTTATATTAAAAATGATTTTATGATTATAAAAAATAAAGGGTATATTTGATAGTTTAAGGGGAAAATATGTGTATAAACAGACCGGACAAATAAAAAAAGATAGAGGGAGTATATATTTTTCTTTTGGGTGTAACCCTGATATTATCATTATAACATCTAATCAGATAATTACCACTCCATATGCATCGAAGGGTAGAAATATACATCAAGCATTTTTTATTTTATGGAAAATACATTGTAATTCACTCAAACAAAAATAGTGATTACATGATTGCTTACAAGATTATAAACAATGTCAAAATACAAGATAATCAAAACCCAAACACAAATGACGACACCAATCACAAGTACATTGTGAAGAGAAAAAGATGAACCACAAGGATCCAACTTTTGTAAATGTAGCAGTGATGAATGATGGTGTGAACCGGAATCAACTCCTGCCATTTAAAATTATTATCTTCTTCAATAAGAGATTTTCCAAATAAAATGGAGTATTTTTCCCAAAATCTTGTAGATCCAAACGAATCCGGATACCTTAAATCCCTCTTGTTGAAGATGAATTTAAAACGACGCCGAGCATAATCGTTGATGTTCTTGATGAATCGAGAATAACAAGCCAAGAAATACCATGGAGATTTGAAAAAATCACTATTAGAGCTAAGAGAAAATCGTCATAAATACGAAGAAGAAATCGCCAAATAGCGAAGAAATGTGTCCATACCACCAAAAACAATAAAAATAAAAGAAACCTATTATAGGGGCTCCTAGAAAAAATTTTGAGGGCTCACAAAATGACAAAACATGGGTTTCCAAATAGTAACCAACAAAATCCCTTATCTAACTATTTTATGTATTGGCTAAAATGCCCTCTATGAATTATTTGATTTATACTTAGTTTCTGAAAATCAAAATATCAAGATTAGTGAAGGAAAAAGAAAAAGTTTGAGAAAAACCTAGAAATTTAGGTTTTCTCAATCCAAATGAGTGGCTCTAGTAAGATTAGTGAGGTAGGTGAATCCTCATCTACCAAATCAAACAAAAATCCTTCAACTCCTATAGATAATCAAGAATTTCTAACCCAACCACAACCTCAACCTATACATGAAAAATATGAACACTATTATGAATTTGAAGAACCCAAAGAAGATGAATATCAAGAACCAAATGCTCAACAGAGTGAGGTATACCTCTAACTTAACTCCAATAACAATTTTTTTTTGCTTTTAATCGCATAAAGTACGTAGAAAGTTTGATTTTTTTTTTGTTTTTTGAAAACCCCCAAATCTGAACCGTAAGCAACATACGGTTTGGAAAAATTATCGACCAAACCGTAGACAGAGTGTACGGTTTGGAAAATTCATCTTTCCAAACCGTAGTCTAGGTTTACAGTTTGAAATCTTCATAATTCCAAACCGTAGTGGTTTTTGAATCCAGAACTTACGGTTTAGAAAATATGAACTCTAAACCGTAGACCACCTACGGTGATGTTTCACACCGTAGATGCATGAATAGCATTTAATGATATTCATGCATATACGGTTTGGAAACCAAACCGTACGTAATCCCAGGGAAGCCTACGTCTTGGAAACACCACCGTAGACAATCACAGGGTGCCTTACGGTTTTGAATTCCCAACCGTAGATAGGTCTACGGTTTGCTTTCCAGACCGAATATTTATGTTTTCAGATGCATATTTTTCTAATCCTTTGCAATATTTTTCATATTTATAGCTCGATCTTCAACCTGAACCAATGGAAGATCAACCTGCAGCTATGGATATTTTGTCCGAAGATACAAGTGCTCACTATGCCAACAACTTTGAATGGAAAGATTCAAAGGATGCAAAGAAGTGGGCTCGAGAAAAAGGGTTGAAGAAGAAGTGTATCATAGTCCAAAATAAACAAGTTAAAAGATACAGCTTTCAAATGGTTTGCGAGTCTAGTGGGAAATATGAGAGTCATCAAAGAAAAGGTTATGAGTATCAACCAAAGACCACGAGGAAAAAGAAAGTTATTCATACAAAGAAGACCGGGTGTCCTTTTAAACTTCAATTTAATTTCAACCAAGAAAAGAAAGTGTGATATATGAGTGAAGTTACATCGGGTTATCATAACCATCCTATCCCGGAGAATTTGCTTAATCATCCTTATCCGGCAAGGCTCAACCCCGAAGAAAAGAAGCTAGTAAAAGTGTTGACTAAAAAAAGAACAAGACCTATTGATATTCTAGCTAGTGTGAGGTATTAAATAAAATAACACATCTATCTTGTCTACCATCTACAATGAAAGAGAAAAAATTAGGAATGAGGAATGGCAAGATAAACTACTTATGCAACAACTATTATATTTGGCGGAAAATACGAACTACTCGGTAGCCTATGATGTAAACGAGAAAAAGGAGGTGATACATCTTTTCATTGCTCATCCGGAATTCGTACGTTTGGCGAGATGCTTCAATCAAATACTTTACATGGATTGCACCTATAAAACGAATAAGTACAATATGCCTATGTTGGACTTTGTGGGGAAAACGTCTGCAAAGGCGCCATTTAGTGACGGTTTTTGTTTATTGAGAGATGGGACGAAGGAGAGTTATTTGTGGGCATTAGGAAAGGTAAAGTTATTGTACTAAGAAGGTTATACTCCTAAGGTATTGATCACGGATAAGGAGCAATCATTGATGTGGGCGATAGAACGTGTTTTTCCCGACGCACATCATTATCTTTGTACGTTTCATTTATGGAACAATGTGCAAACTAATTGCAAGAACATGATTCAACCACCAAGGAAAACCGTGATGGAGATGATTAAGAAACTCCCGTTGGATAAACAACAAGAAGACAAAGAGAAATTTGTTGAAGATGTAAAAGTAGCCACGGTTAAATGGGATAGCTTCCAACAAGAGTGGGACAAGTTGACATGGTCGACCACGGAAGGAATGTATTTTGTAAGGGAGCGTATTCTATTTGACCATTGGGAAAGCTACCCGGAGGTGATAGCATATTTGAAGAATGAAATATTGGATCCCTTCAAGGAAAAACTCGTTAGTGCGTGGGTAAACAAGCATAAACATTATGAAAACCAAGCCACAAGCACGGTGGAGTCATCTCACTTTCGATTCAAGAGGAGGTTAAATGGGTGCGATGGTGGTTTTGTTGTGATTTTTCAAGCTATGGAAGAGTACTTTAAACGTGATCTCGATAGAGTTAATGAGGATTTTGAATTTAATCGATCTAGAAAGGATATTCTTTATTTGGATAACCCTTGGCTCTGAGGAATTAATCTCTATGTATCGCATTGGGCGATTAAAAAGATTATGAAGGAAGTGAACGCTTTAAGAAAATTTATTCCAAGGGAATGTATTTGTCCCAACATGTTGTCATTGGGCCTTCCATGTAAGCATATTATAGCTAAGTACTCATTAAAGGTTATCCCAATCCAAGACATTGATCCTTTTTGGGGACAACTTAGCTTCAATGATCCGTTACCCAATGAAGGTTTTGGAGAAGTGTTTTGCGATACAGAGGTGCACAAAGAACTATTTGAAAAGTATGCTTCATTGTATCCGGCTCAAAGACAATTTTGGTTGTATGAGTTGTGGAAATTCAACCGCCCCCACACATCAAATGATATTCTTGAACCAACCAAGGGGAAGGGAAATGGTAAGCCTCCATCTCAACAAACAAAGAAAGAATGGAGGGAAGAAGCCAAGAAAATGGTTCAAGAAGGTCCACAATAACAAGCTTCAATCCAAGTAGATCTTTCGGGTTTTGAGCGCTTGAACGCCTTGTATAAGGAGGAGGTCATTGAAGGAAAAGGTAAGGCTACAAACAAACGTAAATTAAATGAAATGGAAGAAGGCGGACCAAGTCGATACAGTGAAGTGAAGGTTAAAGGCCCCAAGAAGACGGTTGTTCCATCCCAAGAAGGCTTAACAACAAAAGCTACGTGTGGAGTTCAAATCAAAGAGACGGTTGTTCCATCCCAAGAAGGCTCAACAAAAAATGATGGTAGTGGAGTCCAAATAAGACTTGGTAGTGCAATTGGTGTTAAGAAATTAGCAAGAAATCGAGGTAATGATGTTAAAGGAAAAGCACCGATGGTCGAGCCGTCACAAATCACCCCACAAAGAGTTGCTAGTGGTGAGAAAAAGACGGTTTATATGGAAGTGGGTCCGATGATATCACCCCTTATAGATGAGGAAAGTAATTATATTCGACCTACGTACACAATATTTTAAAATTATATGCACTTTTTACCGCATTTTATCCATGAGTACGTGAAGTCCACCGACGATGTTGAGGGCGATGGAAATTGTGGTTACCATGTGTTCGTAGATCAACTTGGACCTTTTGAGGATGCTAAAGATTGGGGTGACGACCAAATTACTTATGTAAGACAAAAGTGTTTGCTTGAACTACGTCGTTTCCCCAGTTTCTATAAGCTAATGATGAGATGTGGAAGAGAAGAAACGGAGGCGGTGCTAAATGAGAAGTTCCAAGCATTTGAACGGCGTTTAATAGGAAACACTAGATTGACAGGTGAATATTGGATGTAAATGCCAATATATGGCTATCTACTCGCCAACTCATTCCATTGCGTTATTCATACTTTCTCCTATGGATATAGTGCTACATACGCACCAACATGACATATTTTTACCGAAAAAATGTCACCAAGGAGAGTCATCATGGGGTTTGTGTTGATGAACCATTTTATCGGTCTCCAATTGAGAGAAGATTTCCCATTACCTCCATTAAGGATGGGAGACGGTGGTGATGGGGAAATACCCAAGGGTTGGTGTAATCGGTTCGAGGAAAGGTTTGAATTTTGGAGGGAATTACAATTGTCGAGGGATGGCCCATGTGAACTAGTTATGAGTGATGAAGAGGATGAATAGATATAGTGAAAGGTGGTGAAAAAGCTTTTGTATGCTTCATTATGAATAAAATTTGTAATTTGAATTACTCAATTGTGTTTTTTCATTCATTAAACCACATTACAACCATATTACATGAGCAAATCATTAGAACCCTCGACTCGTACGACTACTCAAGAAGTCCTCAAGGATGGCGAAATGAGCTTCATAATTTAAATTTGAACCTTTCCATTTTCTCTATTTATTTTTAGCTTGAGCTACGACTTCAACATCCGTATCACCTCTAAGTCGAAGTTCATTACAAATACGAAGTAATTCCATAAATTCTTCAACTTGTTTGTGTATGAATCCAAATCGAACATTCAAATCCATTCCCTCACAGTTATTAGTATTACCGGTCTCATTACAAAAGTTTTCATAGATCTTTACCCAATAACTAACACTCACCAAACCACCTTGCCTTCGTTCTTATCCTCTCTTCGGATAACATAGTATATAGTTTTTGCAAATAGACAAGTCTTCATCCAAAGTGAAATTAGGTTTAGCCATTTGTAAGCTTTTTTGGGAAGAAAATAGATTTAGAAGGTGAGTTTTTGATTTGGGATGAGTGATATATATAGGTAAACTTGAAAAGAAGATGCCTAACGGATATACTATTCAATAACAACCTAAATTAGTCTTCCAACAGCTTTTTTTCCAACTAAATTCAAAAAAAAAAACATTTTTGGAAATACTCTACGGTTTGGAAAAGTAAATCGACCAAACTGTATGCAAAGATACGGTTTGCTTTCCAAACCGTAAAGGACACTACTGTCCATTATTTTTATGGTACACTTACAGTTTGAATTTCAAACCGTAGTACTGTCAATAATTTATTCTGGTAAAGTTACGGTTTGAAATCCAAACCGTAGATGTGTCAGAAACAGACTACGGTTTGAAATCCAAACCGTAAGTTCCCCTGAGATAGGTTACGGTTTGGAAACCCCACCGTAGGAACAATTTGATCTCATAAAAATCTAACTTTTGGGTTTAACATACGGTTTGGAATTCAAACCGTATGCGCACTTTGATCTCAAATAACCCAACTTTTTGGTTTAACATACGGTTTGAAATCCAAACCGTAAGTTCCCCCGAGATTGCCTACGGTATGGAAAACAAACCATACATAAACTCAGGGGAACTTACCATATGCGCACTTTGATCTCAAATAATCCAACTTTTGGGTTTAACATACGGTTTGAGTTCTAAACCGTAGGTACACATATATGTTACAAAAATCTATCTTTTGGATTCAAAAAGATCCATCACAAAAAGAAACTATCTTGGTCAACTAAAGGTCATTCATTTAAACTAAATTTAAAGTCTTAACACGAGAAATTCATAATCCAACCTAAAAGAAAGAAGTCCATAATCCATCATAAAAGAAAGATATAGTCTTAACACGAGAAGTTCATAATCCAACCTAAGAGAAAGAAGTTCATAATCCATCATAAAAGAAAGAAATTCATAGTCTTAACACGAGAAGTTCATAATAACCTAGCCACGAACTTTACCACCTAGGCCACCTCGACCACCACGTCTAGATTTTGGTTGAGCTTGAGTTTCAGCATCCTCTTGAAATTCTTCGTGAGTAGAAGAAGAAGCTTCACTAGATGAAGAACGGTTCCTCTTGGTACCACTTGGTTCGGCATCGTCACTTGAAGCACTTGAATACGCAAAGAGACCTTTTTTCTTCAGGGTTGGGCATGTATTTAATTTGGTTCCGCAGTTTCTTCAATTGTGGAACCGTCATCATTTGGTTAGCATTAATGCAACTGGTAATGTCCTTGACAACGACCTACATCTAGAAGCCTAGTACATATCAAAAGAACATCACAAACTTGTATATAGTTCAAAAACTTGCATTTAAATAAATTCTAAATTTAGTAGCGTAATAACATACCATCATCAAGGCTTGATCCTTCCAATGCTTCACCATCTTCACTAGCTCATTCTGTGTTTTTGGACTAACCCATTTGTTTTTATACTTTGCCGCTTCTGGATCCATATTAAGCACATAAGGATGACCCCACTCAAGAAACCAAGGCAAGTAATTGTCATCGGCTTTGCTAGTGTTAGGAATTGGTGTTAACTCATCCAATTTAAGTTGGTAGTGGAGTGCGGTATAGTTATTCCAACAGACGACCTCTGGTGTTGGGTTGAAATTTAGTTTCACTGGAGGATTTGAACAATATGAACTGGAGGAGTGTTCTTTGTCTAACTCAAAAGATTCTTCGGTAACTTTCTTCTGGACATACCCAAGTTGACGTAGAACTCTACGAGGATTGTACATCACATACCCTGTAGGATGATACAACGGTCCGTTGTAGGTTGACACACTTGAAATTTCGCGTTGGTCAACTCCATCATCATTGAGCCTTAGGTATGGGTCAAACACCACCTTGTACACTGTCATAGCGTCCAACTCTTCCCTAATCTTAGCAATGAACGGCTCTTTATGCTTCTGTTGAACTCCAGTGTAAGGGTATCTTCTTCCAGTAGGTAAACGATTATGCCATTTTGAATCCTCACTTGGCCTCAACGTAGAAAAATGGTCATAAACCCATGACTGCACAAAAGTGAATGATACATACTTGATTATGCTACCTGGACAATCGAATTATAAATGAAATTTAAAAATCAACGAAAATTACCTGGACAATCAAAACATTTCCTCCAACTTGAAAGCAATTCCATCTTGTAGCTTTACCAAGATTATCAAACAAATAAGAAAGGGTTGCGGTGGCCCATGAGTAATGCGGTACCTCATTATTCATATCAAGAGAAAGTGTCTTCAACAATTGGAGATAAGAAGCTTTGACCCGGTTACCCGTAGGATCGGGGAAAATGATGGTGTATGCCTAATGTTATCTTCGTCCATCAATCCCTATTGTTCCTTCTTTTTGGATCCTTCAAACGTTTCCATCAAATTCTTCAATTTAATCTTTCTTGCAATGTTGACTGCTACATTTGTTTCATTCCTATTTCTTACCCTTTTGGCTCTAGGTTTGGCTCCAGTGTTAAGTTCAAACTGCTCTTCCGCCATTCCCTTGTCCCACCCAAGACACTCTTTAGCCAAGTCACAAAGCTTGTCAAAAGGCATGGAGTCGTTAAAACCTTGAAAAACAGCTTTACCTTCCACGGGAAGCGAAGTAATTGGATTAACTTCGTCAGGGGTGATGGACATCTTGCCGAATGGGAGATAAAAGATGGTGGTTTAGGCCCAAAACCTTTCTCTAAATCCATAAAAAGTGACAATATCAAAGTCCTTTTGTGCATACTCAAATGCATACCATGTTAGAGCACTTCTCGGTCGAACTCGCAAGCGTTGCTATCTCAAGCTTGTTTGTCAATGTTAGTGATCAAAACTCTAAATCTTGATTTCTAGTCTACTTATAGTGATGTCTCGGACAAGGATAGATTGTGTAGTTGAGCATTAGACTTCACGACGATCATCAATTGAAGACGAAGAACTACTAAGGAGAGCTTGTGGAACTTCATCAACAAAAGGTATGTGGAGACTAAAAGTCATCTATCACTTGGAAAGTCTATTTCTACTCTATCTCCTATATTGAGACAAAAGTCGTATTACTATATGGTTTTCGATTATACACATTTGAGATTTCGAGCAGAGTTTAACTCACTTACATATTTCTCGAAATATGTGTTGGTAAGCTTTCGCTTCAACCAAGTTCATCTTATATTCTTGACGAAAGTCAAAAGATGATCATGTGAAAATTGCCGTGTAACATCTTACATGGTTTGTGTGATACAATCATTTGGTGTAGACTTTGAATGTTTCGTTATGATTATTTCAACAACTTGAAAATTGCTTTGATGCTAATAGTGTGAGAAACGGCTATTGTAATCCTCTAAGAAAGTTTCAATGATTGAAATAAGAGTTTATAACATTTAACCAACATTGGATTATAAACATATTGTGCACTCTTGCATATGTGTGATCCATGTCCGGGAACCATAGTATGCGTACCTGTTGGTTTGAGAAGTCCGGGAACCTAAGTGCGCGTACCCGAATGCATATTGGCATAGGTTTGTGACTGGAATTTCTGCTGTGTCTGGAGGTATGCGTACCCGTTCGCATACTGGAGAAAACCAAATTTGGTCCGGCTATTCAAGTATGCGTACCCGTTTGCATACTTGAATGGTTAAAGTTCTAAAATCGATTTTGTTATGAACAAATACATTTCTATAATAAGGAATGCATTCTTTGCAAACCGTGGCTATAAAAGTTCTAAAATTGGTTTTGTTATGAACAAATGCATTTATATAATAAGGAATGCATTCTTTGCAAACCGTGGCTATAATGTTCATAATTGATTCGAGTGAATCAAACCGATTTTTCTTCAATTTTGTTCTTATATACTTCTATAAGAATATAGCAATTGAAAAACTCTTTAACTAGTTTCATTTGAGTCATTTGAACTAGTTATGGTTAAGATGAATAAGGTTGATATGAGAGTGTTCATATAGCTAACCTCGGTTAACTACAGTTGGGCCAACATGGTGTACACGTTTAGGTACGGTCACATAAACCTAAATGAGGGTACATTTGATTTGTGTATAACAAGCTAAGCTCGATCTAACGGTTGAAAGATATTAGCTTGGGTTTAATCAGGATTTCATCTAACGGTGAATATTGAATGCTTTGTTACCAAAGTAACTAAGATTGCAAACCCTGATTTGAAAACTATATAAAGGAGAACTCTATCAGCTAGGAAACCTAATACCCACACCTTCTGTGTGATACTAGTTGCATAATCTAGATTCGATTATCCTTTAACCTTAGGTTTTTCACGAAACCCTGTAGGTTAACGACTTAAAGACTTCATTGGGATTGTGAAGCCGGACCCAACTATTTTCACTGTAATTGCGTGTTCTGATCTTACTTTTACTATCATGATTGAGTACTATCTTTGTTAAGATTTGCTTGAGATTTATCTCCGATAGGTAAGATTAAAAGTAGTCACAAACATCTTCGTCTCATCGTTTGTGATTCCACAATATCTTGTTTCGTTAATCGATTAAGATTATTATGAGGTGATTGATATTTCTAGGCTGTTCTTCAGGGATATAATTCCGGTATATCAATTGGTTTCTGTTCACCTTGATTTATCAAAAGACGGAACAAAACTCGTAGGTATTTTTGTGGGAGACAGATTTATCTATTCCAATAGACTTTTCTATGTGAGACAAATTTGTTTATCAAGTTTTCGACTTTGGGTCGTAGCAACTCTTAGTTGTGGGTGAGATCAGCTAAGGGAATCAAGTGCGTAGTATCCTACTGGGATCAGAGGCGTAAGGAGCACGACTATACCTTGAATCAGTGTGAGATTGATTAGGGTTCAACTACATTCCAGTCCGAAGTTCATTGGTAGTAGGCTAGTGTCTGTAGCGGCTTAATACAGTGTGGTGTTCAAAACTGGACTAGGTCCCGGGGTTTTTTTGCATTTGCGATCTCCTTGTTAACAAAACTTCTGGTGTCTGTGTTATTTCTTTTCCGCATTATATTTTGTTATATAATTGAAATATCACAGGTTGTGCGTTGAATCGATCAATTGGGAAATCCAACCTTTGGTTGTTGATTGAACTTGATTGATCCTTGAACATTGGTCTTTGGTACCATTCAATTTATTTCTCTTATATTCAATCGGGATCGCAAATTCCTATTTGCTGATTGCAGATTGAATTGAGAGATAGAGATATAAAATTCTTTGATATACTTTTCTCTAGATTGAGTCTGACTGTCTAGTTTATTCTCTTGAAAGTATATTGGAGCTTGTCTATTCAGATTGCCAAACGAAATATTGGGTGTGGTTGTTAGACCCCCGCTTTTTCAATTGGTATCCGAGCAGGCAAACACATTAAAGACCTCATAAGTATGTGTTTGTAGCGAAATTTTCACCAATAATAAAAGTGAAAAACTCTCTTCAATAGCAGATTTCTCTAGAAACCAAGAATGTCATCCCTCTAAGACTTCTCAGTTAAGAACGGTTAAAAACATTTCTGTCAACTGCTATTATTGCGGAAAGAAAGGTCACACCGAAAGAAGATTTCACCTTCGTTTACGGAATGAAAAACTTCATAAGATTCTTGTCTATATGTCTAAAGAAGTAATTAAACCCGCTTCTCAGAGTACCATTAGAAACTCATCTCACAATCATGAAAAGTGCTGTGATGGGCCAATTCCTGATTATGAATATAACACAACTTCTACTTAAAACTGTAAGAAGAATAATGTTATAAGGATGACTGATAACTCTGAAAAGTCTGTAAAGAGGAAAAGGTTTCGAAGGAAAAAGAAAACTTCAAATTCCTATCCTTTCTTCAAAGATGATCTTGCTCCTAAAATAAGTGTTCCCGATTATATTCACATCAATAATCGTGTTTCGGAGCTCAAAACCAGTATCAACAGTCTCAAGCGCAAGATTAAGAAGACGAGAAAAACAGCTGGTTCAGGTAACTCAAGTCCTTCTCTAGATAATTCCTTTGAAGAATCTCGTAAGGCTTATGCTTTATGTCAAGGGAGTGAAAAAGAAAATATCAATACCCCTGATGAGCTTCATGCTCATCATATTACAACCTGACCATTTTATTGTATGTGTATCCTCTGTAAGACCATATGATGATACACATATCTCTCAAGAAGATGTTTCCTTCTTGACAAATGGTCCATGTTGTACATTTTGTGTTGATTTTAAATCCTCCTCCGGACAGTTGTTGTGCCTTGTCTGTCTGATGCCTTAATTAAAATTTAGATTGTTCTTCCTCAATGACAGTTGATTTTCAACTTTGTTATGCTCTTTTCATGAGCCAGAGTTTCCTGTCATATGTTCAGAACTTGTTTTCAAAACTTGTTTCTGAACGGTTGCTCCTCTGGGTTTCTGGTTTTTGATTTTTGGGACATGACCATGAATTTTATGCACCCGACCCATTACCAAACGGTTACTTGTAACCCTAGAATTTCCGTGTGGAAATCTCTTATATATATATCAAGAATCTCTTTTGATATGTTTAATAGCTAGGTAACGTCAAGACCTATCTTTTTTGGTGTGCACAATGGAAGGATGCAATAAGGAAGACAAGTTTGATGATGCAAAAGTTTTTGAACTTCACAAAGAACCCATCTCCATAGTTTGCTTTCAAGCAATTGATCATGAAAAAGATCTTCCAGTGCAAATTTCTCTTCAATTAGTTGGAAATCTTCTTCAAGATTTTGAGGTCATTTGTGAACAACTTGAAATTGCATCAAAGAACCTTGCGTTTCTACAAAACGAGCTAAAGAAAGCATCAGATGAACTCGCCCTTGTCCGTTCCTTGGTTGTTGATCGTATCTAAATTTTCGTTTAGTGGTTTTGTTTAATATTTAGGAAACTTCTTATGAGAATTTATTCTTGTGTTTTTAAGAAGGATAACTAGGGTTTTGAATAGCCATTATTGTGAGTACACATAGCTATTGCCAACGTTTTTCATCTTGCAATGTTTTTAGATTTATTTATTTAAATTCTAAAGTTTGCTTGGAAGATGATTTTTGCAGTATTAATCTTTATGGTTTTATATATTGCAAATTGTTATGGGATATGTTGTTTACGTCCGTGAACCTTGACTGTCCCATATTTGTTCAAAAGTTAACTCTATTATATGTCAGTATGAAAGTATTGATAAAAGATAGAATGAACTTTTGAATACAAAAGTTAAGCCTTTTATGTCATTTTGAAAATATTGATGGAAGAAAGGATGAACTTTTGCTTACAAAGATTAAGTCTATTATATGTCATTGTGCAAATAGTGATGAAAAATAGAATGAATCTTTGATTATTCCGCAATATTGGTCCTTCCCTGATCCACATCTTTGTGTATATACTGTGTTTCTCCATAAGTTTTCTTATGTTGAGCATGACCAATTGAATTGATCATTTTCCTTGTGGTTAATTCAATTGAGATTTTTGGATACAAATTCATGTCTCATGTGATTTGTTAATGTCCAAAGAAATCCTTCTTTTCTTGTGAAAGTAAGGTCGTTCTTGTTGTTCTTTCGGGAATGACATTTTATTGGGGAGAGTTCTTAATTGAACTTGTTCTTAATTGCTAAATCTTTATGGGGAGTGGGGCTGTGGAATATTGTAGGAGTTATCTTGTATCTTTATAAACTCCTTGATGAATACACTAAGTTTCGACTATGTGAAATAATCGAAACAAGTGGGTATTTTGTTCTCTTTTGGTAATGAAGTATCTCTGTGAAAATTTCATGAGGATCCCACTAGTTTTCGTACCTTTGCCAATTTATATTGACAAAACGTGGGAGAATTAATGTGTAGTTCACACTACAAATACATATGGTTTACGGATCATTATGTAAGGGGGAGTGGTTTTCATGTTGAGATGAAGTATTGACTAGGGGGAGTGATACATATCACCATAGTATTGTTGTCAAAGTTGTGGTCCAATTGGACTTTGATGCTGTATAATGATACTATGACACTGTATAACAATGATTGAGAGCAACTGTTTTCTCATTGCTATAGCTACGGATCTTCAACAACAATGATGCGGAGTTGAACACATTTGGAATCATTGGAGTACTTGGAAGTGATGAAGATTTCGAGTAACGTTGAAAAGTCAAGGAGATCAAGCATTTGGATGAGAAGCTACAAAGTTTATTTATTTTGTAATCCATATGTATTGATAGTTTTGTCACTAAAATTGACAAAGGGGGAGATTGTTAGAGCACTACTCGGTCGAACTCGCAAGCGTTGCTATCTCAAGCTTGTTTGTCAATGTTAGTGATCAAAACTATAAGTCTTGATTTCTAGTCTACTTATAGTGATGTCTCGGACTAGGATAGATTGTGTAGTTGAGCATTAGACTTCACGGTGATCATCAATTGAAGACGAAAAACCACTAAGGAGAGCTTGTGGAACTTTATCAACAAAAGGTATGTGGAGACTAAAACTCATCTATCACTTGGAAAGTCTATTTTTACTCTATCTCCTATATTGAGACAAAAGTCGTATTACTATAGGGTTTTCGATTATACACATTTGAGATTTTGAGCTGAGTTTAACTCGCTTACATATTTCTCGAAATATGTGTTGGTAAGCCTTCGCTTCAACCAAGTTCATCTTATATTCTTGATGAAAGTCAAAAGATGATCATGTGAAAATCGTCGGGTAACATCTTACATGGCTTGTGTGATACAATCATTTGGTTTAGACTTGGAATGTTTCGTTATGATTATTTCAAATAACTTGAAAATTGCTTTGATGCTAATAGTGTGTGAAAACGGCTATTGTCATCCTCTAAGAAAGTTTCAATGATTGAAATAAGAGTTTAGAACACTTAACCAACATTGGATTATAAACATATTATGCACTCTTGCATATGTGTGATCCATGTCCGGGAACCATAGTATGCATACCCGTATGCGTACCTGTTGGTTTGATAAGTCCGGGAACCTAAGTGCGCGTACCTGTACCAGTACGCATACTGGCATAGGTTTATGATCGGAATTTTATGCTGGGTTTGGAGGTATGCGTACCCGTTTGCATACTGGCGAAAGCCAAACTTGGTCCGGCTATGCAAGTATGCGTACCCATTTGCATACTTGAATGGTTAAAGTTCTAAAATCGGTTTTGTTATGAAAAAATATATTTATATAATAAGGAATGAATTCTTTGCAAATAGTGGCTATAAAAGTTCTAAAATCGGTTTTGTTATGAAAAAATACATTTATATAATAAGGAATGCATTCTTTGCAAACCGTGGCTATAATGTTCATAATTGATTCGAGTGAATCAAACCGATTTTTCTTCAATTGTGTTCTTGTATACTTCTATGAGAATATAGCAATTGAACAACTCTTTAACTAGTTTCATTTGAGTCATTTGAACTGGTTATGGTTAAGATGAATAAGGTTGATATGAGAGTGTTCATATAGCTAACCTCGGTTAACTACAGTTGAGCCAACATGGTGTACACGTTTAGGTACGGTCACATAAACCTAAATGAGGGTACATTTGATTTGTGTATAACAAGCTAAGTTCGATCTAACGGTTGAAAGATATTAACTTGGGTTTAATCAGGATTTCATCTAATGGTGAATATTGAATGCTTTGTTACCAAAGTAACTAAGATTGCAAACCCTGATTTGAAAACTATATAAAGGAGAACTCTAGCAACTGGGAAACTTAATCCCCACACCTTCTGTGTGATACTAGTTGCATAAGCTAGAGTCGATTCTCCTTTAACCTTAGGTTTTTCACAAAACCCTGTAGGTTAACGACTTAAAGACTTCATTGGGATTGTGAAGCCAGACCCAACTATTTTCTCTGTAGTTGCGTGTTCTGATCTTACTTTTACTATCGTGATTGAGTATTATCCTTGTTAAGATTTGCTTGAGATTTATCTCCGATAGGTAAGATTAAAAGTAGTCACAAAATCTTCGTCTCATCGTTTGTAATTCCATAATATCTTGTTTCGTTAATCAATTAAGATTATTATGAGGTGATTGATATTTCTAAGCTTTTATTCGGGAATATAAGTCCGGTATATCAATTGGTTCCTTTTAACCTTAATTTACCAAAAGACGGAACAAAACTCGTAGGTATTTCTGTGGGAGACAGATTTATCTATTCCAATAGACTTTTCTGTGTGAGACAGATTTTTTTTATCAAGTCTTCGACTTTGGGTCGTAGCAACTCTTGGTTGTGGGTGAGATTAGCTAAGGGAATCAAGTGCGTAGTATCCTGCCGGGATCAGAGGTGTAAGGAGCACGACTGTACCTTGAATCAGTGTGAGATTGATTAGGGTTCAACTACATTCCAGACCGAAGTTTATTGGTAGTAGGCTAGTGTCTGTAGCGGCTTAATACAATGTGGTGTTCAAAACTGGACTAGGTCCCGGGGTTTTTCTGCATTTGCGGTCTCTTCGTTAACAAAACTTCTGGTGTATGTGTTATTTCTTTTCCGCATTATATTTTGTTATATAATTGAAATATCATAGGTTGTGCGTTGAATCGATCAATTGGGAAATCCAACCTTTGGTTGTTGATTGAAATTGATTGATCCTTGAACATTGGTCTTTGGTACCATTCAATTTATTTCTCTTATATTCAATCGGGCTCGCAAATTCCTATTTGCCGATTGCAAATTGAATTGAGAGATAGAGATATAAAACTCTTTGATATACTTTTCTCTAGATTGAGTCTGACTGTCTAGTTGATTCTCTTGAAATTATATTGGAGTTTGTCTATTCAGATTGCCAAACGAAATATTGGGTGTGGTTGTTAGAACCCCGCTTTTTCAGACCATAAACCTGAACCTTCTACCAAGGCTTTAACAACGTCGCATTCATCATCCAATGGCCAATAAAGAGTTGTTTGACGCTTCAGTTTAGGAACCGCTTTTGTATGATCCTAGACAAAACATGAAATTATTAAAGAAAGATTAAATAATGGTACAAAAATTTGAGAATCAACAAAGTTGAGGAAAGATCTTTACCTTTGCTGCACAAACTCTTGCAGCCCATGAAGTTTCATAACTAAATAAGACTTCGCCCCCATCTCTAAGCAAACCCCAAGCACTTCCGTCCGCCTTGGGCGACATTAACACCATAGCCTCGATCACTTATTTTGCTTAAGGTAGTGCTTTATACTTCTTCTTTCCTTTTCCTTCATCATCATTTGTAGGTGGAAGATCACCTTGTTCTTCAATTTCAGGATTGCGTTGTTGAGCAACCGCAAGTGCAGGTTCAGTCACTTCTTCTCTTGGTCTACCAATGAC
This sequence comes from Papaver atlanticum, assembly GCA_023531105.1. NCBI lineage: Eukaryota > Viridiplantae > Streptophyta > Magnoliopsida > Ranunculales > Papaveraceae > Papaver > Papaver atlanticum. The sequence continues at coordinate 3,865,303 of JAJJMB010003267.1, read as the reverse complement.
GATACCTTTGTTCCTTTGTTGAGCACCCAATTGAATCTTGTTACGGGGCATTAGAGTCCTCTCATGACTTGGTGTTACATTTTGCGATCTCTTCTTCTTTCCCTTATTCTTATCCTTAGCCTTTAGTTTTCGATTCGTCAACAACTATGTTTAATACATATAATGAAGTAAACAAAGCTGAAGTAAACAAAGTTAAAAACTGAAATTTGTTAACATACGGTTTGGAAACCAAACCGTAAGCAAACACAGTAAAACCTACGGTTTGAAAACCAAATCGTAAGAAAGCATACAGTTTGAAAAACAAACCGTACACAAATCCAAGTTGAACTTACGGTGATAAAATTACGCCGTAAGAAAACTCAGATGACCCTATGGTTTGGAAATTCACCCTACGGTTTGGAATCTAGGTTTTCAATTTTTGCTTACGGATTAACATACGGTTTGGTTTTCAAACCGAAGGCAGAAGCAATTTGACATACGGTGTGAAAGTTTGCATTTTTCAAACCATATGCAGTGCGTACGGTTTGGAAATTAAGAACTCCAAACCGTATACAGTTCTGAAACTGTTTTTTTGAAAACCTAAATCGATTGATTCTATCTATTCTTGCAACACAAACCAATGAAAGAAGATGGGTTTTTTGATTCTTACCTTATTGAAGTCATTTCGGGTGTTTGAGCTCTTTGATTGTTCAATTCTTCATCTTCATCTAATCCTTCATTCGGTATTGCATGTGATTGATTCACTGATTTTGGCTTCTTGTTTGTCTTAGAATCGTTTGTCTGTCCCATAATCTTTATAGAAGTTTTAATCGACGATGAATAATATTGAGAATCAACGATTAATCGAAAAAAAGGTGATGGAGGAGATGGAGAGGCGATGGAGAGGAGATGGAGGAGATGGAGAGGAGATGAATAGAAAGTATTGAAACTGATTTTGGTTTAGGTTTTGGTAATTAAGGGGTGAAGGATATTTTGGTATTTTTGAATATGGTTTAGGTCTCTCTTTATCATCTTTTAGGACACTAGAATCCTTAGGAACCCTCAAAACTTTTTCCTTGGAGCCCTTTTAATAGGTAACCTAAATAAAAATATAAATTAAACTACTTTTATTTATAAAAAAAATAAAAATCCTTGCTCTGATCTAGACCTAAAAGACCGGATCTACGCAAGAAAAACAGGAAGCTCTAGTTTTTGTTTTGTTTTTTTTAGAGAGAGGGGGAGGACTAAGGATATATTTATATGTATAAAGATTGTCATCGCTATAAAAATATATCTAAATACTTAAAAACCTAATATATTTTAAAATATAAAATAAAATAGATTTTCATAAAACTTGCTATATATTAGTAAAGGACTTTGAATTATCTACGAAACGATTATAAATATGAATATTAATTTTTTTTTACAAAGTTATAGAAAATCATTTTCTTAAAAACTTGCGTTGTTAAAAGAATCCAAGATGAAAGCATGTGCACTGTAGATGTATGTTCTAACTAGTCTATAATACGAAGAAAAAAAAACATGGAGTTTTGAGCATTGTGAAAAAAGCGGGGATCTAACAACCACACCCAATATTACTTTCGACAATCTGTATGGACTAACTCCAATATAATTCCAAGAGAATCAACTAGACAGTCAGACTCAATCAAGGAAATATATCCAAGAGTTATATCTCAATTTCTCAATACAATCTGCAATCGAACAGATATAGATCTGTGAGCCTGATTGATATGAGAAATAACTAGAACGGTACCAAAGACCAATGTTCAAGTGTCAATCAATTTCAATCAACAACCAAAGGTTGGATTTACCAATTGATTGAACTACGCACAACCTGTGATATTTCAATTATATAAACAAATATAATGCGGAAAAGAAATAACACAGACACCAGAAGTTTTGTTAACGAGGAAACCGAAAATGCAGAAAAACCCCGGGACCTAGTCCAGATTTGAACACCACACTGTATTAAGCCGCTACAGACACTAGCCTACTACAAGTTAACTTCGGACTGGAATGTAGTTGAGCCCTAACAAAGTCTCACACCGATTAAGGTACAGTCGCGTTCCTTACGCCTATGAATCCCAGCATGACTCTACGCACTTGATTTCCTTAGCTGATTTCACCCACAACTAAGAGTTGCTACGACCCAAAGTCGAAGACTTTATAAACAAATATGTCTCCCATAGAAAAGTCTATTCTGATAGATAAATCTGTCTCCCACATAAGTACCTATGAAGTTTTGTTCCGTCTTTTGATAAATCAAGGTGAACATGAACCGATTGATAATCTGATCTTATATTCCCGAAGAACACTCTAGAAATATCAATCACCTCACAATAACTTAACTATATGGTAGTAGAACAAGTTATTATGGAATCACAAAGAATGAGACGAAGAGCTTTGTGATTACTTTTTATATCTTACCTATCGGAGATAAATCTCGAGCCAATCTTAGAGAAGATAGTACTCGATACGATAGAACAAGTAAGATTAGAACACGCAACTACAGAGAAAATATTTGGGTCTATCTTCAGAATCCCAATGAAGTCTTTAAGTCGTTAACATATAATGGTTTTAGGAAAAATCTAGGTTAAAGGAGAATCGAATATAGTCGCAACTAGTATCACACGGAAGGTGTGGGGATTAGGTTTTCCAGTTGCTAGAGTTCTCCCTTATATAGTCTTCAAATCAGGTTTTGATAACTTAGAAACAAAGCAATCAATATTCACCGTTAGATGAAGACCTGATTTAAGATTAATACTAAATTTTCTTAAAACCAAAGCAATATCTCTACACCGTTAGATGGTCTTAGCTTGTTTCACACAAATGAAATATACCTTCATTTAGATACGGGTAACCGTACCTAAACATGTATATTGAGTTGGCTCAATAACAGTTAACCGAAGTTAGCCATATGAACACTTTTGTCTTAACCACATTCATCTAACACTTCTAGATCACATAAAAATCAAATGAATCTAATTGTGTTACTCATAGAGTTGTTAAGTTGTTTATATTCTCATAGAAGTATATAAGACACAACTGAAACAAAATCGGATTTGATTCATGATTGTACAAAGTACCTATTCAAGAATCAATTAATGAACATTAAGCCACTGTTTGCAAAGATGGCCTTCCTTAATTTATAAATGTATTTGTTCATGAGTATGAAATCATACTTAACCGATTTTAGAACTTAAACCAACTCAGTTTGCAAATGGGTACGCAAACATAAGTTCCGTACTTTTGTCTTGTCCGACAGTTCGCAAACGGGTATGCATACTGTCGTTCTGGACCTAACTCAGGTAGAACCGTTCGCATACTGGTATGCATACTTGGTTCCCAGACTTATAACAGTTAAACCCCTTCGCATACTGGTATGCAAAGTTGGTTTCCGAACCTGAATCATACTACAACAGTTTGCATACTGGTATGCATACTGTGTTATATCCAGATAATGGTTAATTGTTCTATACTCCCATTTCAATCATTGAAACATCCTTAGAAGACGACAATAGCTATCTCACATAAACTATTAGCTTACAAGTAATTTTCAAGTGATCGAGTGATCAATACGAAACATTCCGAGTCGACATCAAATGACTGTCTCACACAAATCATGTAAGATATTTCAAGGCAATTTTCACATGATCATCTTTTGACTTATTATTTAGTTTCCAACTAAATTCGTCAAGAATAATGATGAATATAGCTAAAGCAAAAAAGCTTCAAACACATTTTTCGAGAAAGATATAAGCGAGTTAAACTCATCTCAAAATATCAAATGTGTATAATGTAAAAGTCTATATAGCTATACGACTTAGTCTTCATAGGAGATAGAATAGAATAGACTTCTGAGTGATAGATAAGTTTTAGTCTCCACATACCTTTTGTTGATGAAGTTCCTCCAAGCTCTCCTCAGTAGATCTTCGTCTTCAATCGATGAACGCCTTGAAGTCTAGAGCTCAACTACACATTCTATCCCAATCCGAGACATAGCTATAATTAGACTAGAAATCAAGACTAATAGTTTTGATCACCCAAACTTGACAAACAAGCTTGAGATGGCAACGCTTGCGAGTTCGACCGAGCAGTGCTCTAACAATCTCCCCCTTTGTCAATTTTAGTGACAAAACTATCAATACATATGGATTACAAAATAAATAAACTTTGTAGCTTCTCATCCAACATGCTTGATTTCCTTGGTCAACATTCCTTGAATTCTTCGTCACTCCAAGTACTCCAGTGATTCTGAACGTATTCAACTCAGCATCATTGTTATTTAAGATCCGTAGCCATAACAATAAGAAATCACTCCCCCTCAATTATTGTTATACAGTGTCATAGTATTACTACACAGCATCAAAGTTCAATTGTATTACAACTTTAACAATAATACTACGGTGATATGTATCACTCCCCCTTAGTCAATACTTCATCTCACAATGAAAACCACTCCCCCTCAATTAATGATCCGTAAACCATATGTATGTAGTGTGATCTACAAAATAATTCTCCCCCTAATTGTCAATATGAATTGGCAAAGGTACGAAAACTAGTGGGATTATAATGAAATTCTCAAGGAGATTATTCATGACTAAAAGAGAACATATCAACTTTGTTTCGATGATTTCACATAGTCGAAACTTAGTTTATTCATCAAGGAGTTTATAAAGATACAAGATAACTCCTACAATATTCCACAGCCGCACTCCCCACAAAGATTTGGCAATTAAGCACAAGTTCAGTTAAGAACTCTCCCCCATAAAATGTCATTCCCGAAAGAATAACAAGAGCGACCTTACTTTTACGAGAAAAGAAGGATTTCTTTGGACATAAACAAATTACATGAAACATGAATTTGTATTCAGAAAACTCGAATAAATTAACCACAAGAGAACCTTAATGATTAATTTAATCGGAAACGCTCAACATAAGAAAACTTACGGATCCATACAGTTTTTCACATAGAAGTGGATCAGGGAAAGATCAATACTGCGGAATATTCAAAAGTTCATTCTATCTTTTATCAATATTTGCATAAAGACATAATAGACTTAACTTTTGACATATGAGATAATCATAGTTCACGGACGTAAACACACATATCCCATAATATTTTTGCAATATATAAAACCAATAAAGATTAATACTGCAAAATCATCTTCAAAATAACTTAGAATTTAAATAAATAAATCTAAAACATTGCAAGATGAAAATCGTTGGCAATAGCTATGTGTAATCACAATATTTGCTATTCCAAACCCTAGTTATCCTTCTTAAAACACAAGAATAAATTTTATAAGAAGTTTCCTAGACATTAAGATTCTTGAAAATTCTTTATTGTCGCTGAACTCTTTGTCGTCAACAGACATTGGAACATAAGGTTCGTGAAGAAAGGAGTCAACTCCAACAAACCTTCTTGACTGATGCCGAACCAGGGCCTTCTGAATTTCAAGAGTTCTTAGAACAATAGCCTTTATTTGCTGAATCTTCTTCTTTGTTTCCTTCAACTCTTCAAGAACACCAGAAAACTTCTGAAGATTTGAGGGGATAGCCCTTGGTTTCTTCATATTCTTCTTTTTTCTCTTCAAAGTTGTAGAGGAATGAGATTTATCTTTTTCTTTCATGATTGATGCAAGAACAATCATATTAAAATCTTTTCATCATAAGATATGATGCTTGGAGTCTCCATTCAAATATGGAATTGTGAGAGAAATACACAATCCAAGCTCCACAAACAATCTTTTGATAAAAAGAGTTTTCAGGGAAGGAAAAATGAATGTAGGGTTACGAAACCTATATACAGAGTAAGTAGGATTCACGTACGACCAACTCATAACCCTAAAAAAGGTAGAATTGTCGATTTTAACCCTCTTTTAATAATCAAAACAGGGTAAACCTTTTCAATATCAATTATGAAAAGATCAATCGAATTTCAGAAAAGAAAAAGAAAACAAAAACAAATTTTCTTTTCCTAAAACCCGATTGTGCATAAATCTCGTCTCCTTTTAAATTCGGGCACATGAGATAAGATGCACCTTCAACACAATTAAGTTGTGTTGGGGTGAACAATAATTTGTCCACCACACAATTCTTGTACGAAATTCTTAATACCTTTTTTCACAGATCGTTTAGACCTTGTTCTTTTCTGTAGAGGTATATCCTTTTCTTTAGAAATTAACTTCTTCGGAGATGAGTTGAATTTACATACCTCAGATGAATTCGACTTCTGAACAAATTTGAGCTTGTTTGCTAATCGATTTGCTCTCCTTTGAAGTTTGTTGACATATCTTAATTTATGTTTGTACTTGAAATAATTAGAGAGTTCATGACCCTTAAAAGTACAATAAGAACATGTCATGTGGAGGACGGTTCAGACACCATAGCTGAGCATGCTGCTAAACAAATTGAGGTACCTGAAACATGTGAGATAAAAATTTCAGTAGACAGGGAAAAATCCATTTTATCCTCCAAAGTGGTTGAAGAAGTTTTTCCATAAAGAATATCAAGATTGATGTACGTATTGCTACAATTATCAAAATCAATATTTTCACCAAAGAATGCAACACTTGACTTTTCATCTTCATTTGAATCACAGTGATCAGACATTTCATCAAGAGTTGCAGTAAGACCTTTGTTCCCAGTGTATTTTCTACGATTCAGACACTCATTAGCAAAATGACCAAAACCTTTACACCTGAAGCACTGTGGCATATCCTCATCATCAGTATCGACGGTGTCCATGTTTTTATGAGGATCGACGGTGTCCATGTTTTTATGAGGGGCACGGTCATGAGGTTTGACTGATGATCTGGGTTTATCTCTAATGAACCGTTTACTTCTCTTCAAAATAAGATCTCGAAACTGTCTTGTGATCAGTGAAACTGAGTTGTCAAGATCTTTATCTGATGAATCAGTCTCAATAGGATCAACTATAGAGTTTCCAACACTTTTACTTTTGTCAAGTAATTTAGTGTTCTTCTGTGCTTTGAAAGCAATATCCTTTCCATATTTGGATGTATGCTCATGATCAAAGATCTTTAACTTCCCAATAAGAGTATTTGTGGAGAGTGTATCAAGGTTATTTCCTTCAACAATGGCATGCTTCTTAGAATCGAATTTAGATGGCAACGATCTGAGAATTTTCATCTCAATATCCTTTTCAGGAATAGTCTTACCTAATGCAAAAGATGTATTAACAATTTCAAACACTTTGTGATTAAACTCATCAAATGAATCTTCATCAGCCATATGAAGGTTTTCCCAATCAGAATTTAGGTTTTGAAGCCTAGCTTTCTTTTCAGAGGTATTCCTTTCAATACGGTTTCTAAGTATCCCAAGAATCTTTAGACCAAGTGCATGTTGTCACATGGTGCTGAAGATCTGGGTAATGGCATGTATGATAGCATTTAAGCCGTCAGAATTTTGCTTTGCAACGAGAATCTCGTCAGGCTCATACCTACCAATATCCTTTGCCACAGTTACACCGTCTGCTGTAACCGTTGGAGGATTAAAGCCATTAACAACATAAACCCATAATTGAAAATCACGTGCTTGAAGAAAAGCATGCATAACAATTTTCTACCATAAGTAATTCGAGCTATCGAAGACTGGCGGTATGTTTATAGAGATAGCGCTTCTGTCCATAGAGTCAGATTGCTACAGACACATACTTCTGAGGTCTTTAACGTTTTTTCCTGCTCTGATACCAATTGAAAAGGCGGGGATCTAAGAACCATACCCAATATATCGTTCAGCAATCTGTATGGACTAACTCCAATATAATTCCAAGAGAATCAACTAGACAGTCACACTCAATCAAGGAAATATATCCAAGAGTTATATCTCAATTTCTTAATACAATCTGCAATCGAACAGATAAAGATCTGTGAGCCTGATTGATATGAGAAATAACTTAAACAGTACCAAAGATCAATGTTCAAGTGTCAATCAATTTCAATCAACAACCAAAGGTTGGAT
>JAJJMB010003267.1:3835011-3857307 GCA_023531105.1 Papaver atlanticum | reverse complement strand
ATATAATGCGGAAAAGAAATAACACAGACACCAGAAGTTTTGTTAACAAGGAAACCGCAAATGAAGAAAACCCTCGGGACCTAGTCCAGATTTGAACACCACATTGTATTAAGCCGCTACAGACACTAGCCTACTACAAGTTAACTTCGGACTGGAATGTAGTTAAGCCCTAACCAAGTCTCACACCGATTAAGGTACAGTCGCGTTCCTTACGCCTCTGAATCCCAGCAGGACTCTGCGTACTTGATTTCCTTAGATGATATCATCCACAACTAAGAGTTGCTACGACCCAAAGTCGGAGACTTTATAAACAAATCTGTCTCATACAGAAAAGTCTATTCTGATAGATAAATCTGTCTCCCACAGAAGTACCTTTGAAGTTTTGTTCCGTCTTTTGATAAATCAAGGTGAACAGGAACCAATTGATAATCCGGTCTTATATTCCCGAAGAACAACCTAGAAATATCAATCACCTCACAATAACTTAATTATATGGTAGTAGAACAAGTTATTGTGGAATCACAAAGAATGAGACGAAGAGATTTGTGATTACTTTTTATACCTTGCCTATCGGAGATAAATCTCGAGCCAATCTTAGAGAAGATAGTACTCAATACGATAGAACAAGTAAGATCAGAACACGTCTGGCTTCAGAATCCCAATGAAGTCTTTAAGTCGTTAACCTATAATGGTTTTATGAAAAACCTAGGTTAAAGGAGAATCAACTCTAGCCGCAACTAGTACCACACGGAAGGTGTGGGGATTAGGTTTTCCAGTTGCTAGAGTTCTCCCTTATATAGTCTTCAAATTAGGGTTTGATAGCTTTGTAACAAAGTAATCAATATTCACCGTTAGATGAAGACCTGATTTAAGATTCAAGCTTAGTTTGCTTAAAACCAAAGCAATATCTCTCAACTGTTAGATGGTCTTAGCTTGTTACACACAAATGAAATATACCTTCACTTAGATATGGGTAACCGTATCTAAACGTGTATATTGAGTTGGCTCAATAACAGTTAACCGAATTTAGCCATATGAACACTTTTGTCTTAACCACATTCATCTAACACTTCTAGATCACATGATAATCAAATTAATCTAATTGTGTTACTCATAGAGTTGTTCAATTGTTTATATTCTTATAGAAGTATACAAGACACAATTAAAACAAAATCGGATTTGATTCATGATTGTACAAAGCACTTATTCAAGAATCAATTCATGAACATTAAGCCACGGTTTGCAAAGATTGCATTACTTAATTTATAAATGTATTTGTTCATGAGTATGAAATCATACTTAACCGATTTTAGAACTTAAACCAACTCAGTTTGCAAACTGGTACGCAAACTTAAGTTCCGGAGTTTGGTCTTGTCCGATAGTTCGCAAACGGGTACGCATACTGTCGTTCCGGACCTAACTCAGGTAGAACCGTTTACATACTGGTATGCATACTTGGTTCCCGGACTTTAACAGTTAAAACCGTTCGCATACTGGTATGCAAACTTGGTTTCCGGACCTGAATCATATTACAACAGTTTGCATACTAGTATGCATACTGTGCTATATCCAGACAATGGTTAATTGTTCTAAACTCCCACTTTAATCATTGAAACGTCCTTAGAAGACGGCAATACCTGTTTCACACAAACTATTAACTTATAAGTAATTTTCAAGTGATCGAATGATAAATACGAAACATTCCGAGTCGACATCAAATGACTATCTCACACAAATCATGTAAGATGTTTCAAGGCAATTTTCACATGATCATCTTTTGACTTATTATTTAATTTCCAACAAATAAATTGTTTCCAACTAAACTCGTCAAGAATAATGATGAACGTAGCTAAAGCAAAAAGCTTCCAATACATATTTCGAGAAAAATATAAGCGAGTTAAACTCAGCTCGAAATATCAAATGTGTATAATGTAAAAGTCTATATAGTTATACGACTTAGTCTCAATAGGATATAGAATAGAATAGACTTCTGAGTGATAGATAAGTTTTAGTCTCCACATAACTTTTGTTGATGAAGTTCCTCCAAGCTCTCCTCAGTATATCTTCGTCTTCAATCGATGAACATCGTGAAGTCTAAAGCTCAACTGCACATTCAATCCTAATCCGAGACATAGTTATAAGTATACTAGAAATCAAGACTTATAGTTTTGATCACCTAAACTTGACAAACAAGCTTGAGATAGAACCACTTGCAAGTTCGACCGAGCAGTGCTCTAACACATTGGACAGACGGATAATATTTTGAGAGACGAATGTTGAATCCTACCATCCAGTATCATCCTAGTTATGGACATCCGACGGCCATTGTGATTGTAACCTCTCATAATTTTCAAATTAAATCCCTTTACTCAAACTTACAAAAATAAAAATAATGTTAAATCTGTGCTTCCAAAACTATCCCTTATTAAACTCCAATAAATTGATACTAAATAAAATCTAAGGTGCCTTTATTAAAAATAAAAATTTACGGAAACTACAAATAACACTCTTATTTTTCTTCGTTTTTCCTTTTTATCTCTTTCCCTTCTAAAAAACAAACAAACCTAGAGCCGTCACATCTTTTTTGCTCAAATTTTGTCCTTTTGGACCAGAATTGAGCAAGGGTTTGTTTTTATTTTCTATCTTTGGGTAGTAGTTTATGGAATAAGATGTTTCTACATCGTTTTTTGTATCTTTTGACATGTTTTTTCGTCATTTCGGAGCGATTTTTGATCGTCGTTGTGGTGCGAGTTCTTTTATTTGATGGATGGTTTGTGACTTGCTACTCTCGATTCAAAAACATCAACGATCCAACACAAAATCGCTTTGAATCCATATTCTAGGGATTTAGGGCATCCAAGTAGTTTATTGGAAAAATACTCCTTCCTTTCAAGAGCATCTCTTATCATGGAAGAATAAAATCGAATCAAATAGTCGGAATTATTTCCGGAATATACCAGCATCTCTCCCTTATACATAATAAAAAATTGGGTATCTCCGCGGTTTGTTGCTCATTTTCTTCGCGATCTACTTGTAGTTGATATCCTTATTTGTATTAGGGTTTTGATTATTTTGATATTTTTGTTAATCTTGTAAGTGAACATGTAATCACTATTACAGTCTGCATATGTTGCAAGGTGATTTTGGTACCATCCAATTACATCAAAAATTTCTCTATGCATCTCTAACGCTAATAATATATACTCCATACCTTGGTATTCCATGGAAAAAAACGGCAGCAAGAAAAAGGGATCAGTATAAAACCAATTAAAGCCACATTTAATGTCTAAAACATTATATAAAATGAGGAAATCATGTTCTCTCTTTACCTTCGCACTCATACATGATTACTTTCATGCTCGTTCTCTAATCACACATCCCCCAGTTACATTCTAGGTAGATATCTCTTGGTACTTGTTATTCCTTATATGCCACTAATAAATCGTTCTTTTTTCTTTCAGTATTTCTTCTGTTGCTGCTTTGGCGCTCCTATTTCAATGGAGCATCTCTTAATTAAGAAGAAACCCTATCAAATAGGTTATCCATTGAAGACCATCACTTTTCCGATTTAATCAGTTCCATCATGCTTATTTTAGGCAATCCTTTTGATTTTTCTTCTAATTTTCTTGTGGGATTATCCAAATATGTAGTAGTTCAAATATGTTTTTCTCGTTATTATCTATTTCTTGATGTACTTGATTTCTATGTAACCTTCAATTAATGCTATTAATGGAAAATAGAAGCTTATTAAAAAATGAAAAACCTACTTTTAAATCTAATTTTTCACTACTCTAGACATGGAAATATTTAGGGGTGTAACTAAAAGTCTTGATAAGACTTTCTATCATACCATTTATCTTTCATGTCATCATTCTAATCCAATTTTATAGGATCTTAGAGCATCTCCAATAGATTGTGCAACTTTTATTTTTGCATGGCACACATGATTTTAGACCCCCATTTAAGATAAATCCATCTCCAATAGTAGATCCTACAATGTAGGAGGGATGATATACTCAATACACTAGACCTCTGGAATGACCTCCACGTCATATTTTTCTTTATTTTTTTAAATAATTATTTAAAATAAAATTGATATTGTTAAGTTTTCATCAGATAAGACATTCTAAGTGTTAAATCCCTTTAGTATTAGAGCATCCCCAACAGAGGGTAGAGGTTTTATTTTCCAAAAATGATATATGAATCGCACAATAACAACTCTTTGACAGCTGATCCTAAGTGGCATCCATAGTGGCCGGGAGGGGTGTCTTTTCTCTTCAACCACGTCATCTGCAAGATTGTAACTAGTACTGCTCTACCACTTTCTCTTTTTAGATTAAAACACAGCACCATCAAAAACTCCATGAACTCGTCGCATATCTGATATGCATTAAAGTCAAAATATTTTTAGTCTCCTCACTTTATTCTTCAGAATCCTTGGGTTTTGTAGACCTTCAATATAGATATTTCCACGATCGATTTGAAGTAGAAATTTTGAATTGGATTATATATTTTTCACCTTAATTTTACAAGTGTTTACTTCATGAAAAATCAAATAAGACACTGTGAAGATTGTCTTCCCTTTTTCAAACCTTCTATTATACCTAGGTCAATTAATTTGCAATTGTAATTTTTAATTTAAAGATTGTAAAATTTAATGAAGAGAATAATTGGGTTGAAGAAATTCATAGAAATTTACTAGATTAAGTTTTTGAGAAATTTTGAGATTTTTTTTTTTAATCATCAAAAAATATCTAAACTTATTAATTCTTATGGACGTATCTACTAGAATTGATTACATACTACTTGTGTTATTGCTATTATAAAGGTAAACAATATAATACGGAAAAGGAAGAAAAAAAAAGACGTGAGGAAACCACAACTGCAAAAAAAAACATCGGGACCTCGTCAAGATTTGAACATCAAACTGTATTAAGCGGCTACACACACTAGCCTACTATCAAACTTCGGACTGAAATGTAGTTGAGACCGAATTTACCCTCTAAGCAATTCAGCCGTAGTCATGCTCTTCACGTCTCTTAAACGTAGCAAGGCTCTACGCAATTGATTCTCTTAGCTGACGTCCTTTACAACCTTAGAGTTGCTTTAGCCAAAGTGAATACTTTGATACCAATCCTCCTCTTACAGATAAGCTATTTGATTTTCCTTTAGATCGAAGAGATCAAGCCTTGGAAATCTGTTTGCAATGGACAAAGCTACAAACCTCACAAATCCGGAACACTTACACTCAGTTAGCTGAGAAGCCTGAATTCTTAACCACCTCTTAAGAACAATCGCGAACTAATCAATTAAGAATAGTTTTCAGATATCTATCTTGAGGAATCACAAAGTCTGAGATGAAGAGAACTTTGCAATTTTTATCTATCTCGTTCCTGGAAGAGATTACCAAAACCTCGATAACATAAAGAACAAGATCAGGATACACGAACTATCAAGGTAAAGATAGTCGGACCTGGCTTCAAGGATCCTTGTGTGAAGTCTTTCAGTCGTAGACCTAATTATGTTTCTCAGAGAAAATCTAGGTCAATAAAGAACGACTGTAGCAATCAACCGGGACACAGAAGTATCAGAGACTGAGTTTCCCAATTGAATGAGTCTATTCATTTATAGATTTTCAAGATTGAGGGTTTTTTAGAGTTCAAGTTAAGATAACTTGAGACTCAAGCAAACACTCTGTTTAGATAAAACTCCTGTTAAGGTGAGAATTCTGTCTTGAAATCACATAGAAGAATATGCACTTGTGGTCTAGGTACCGGAACCGTGTACAATGATAGATCTTGGAAAATATGCTTTTCAAACTTATAAGCAGTAATTTGTTTATTTAAACACTTAAGAGTTGAATCAGGATGCACATACACAAGGTGTTTTAGTGATCAAAGATGTCTTAGAGTTGTTTATGAGAGTCAAAGCAATGCTAAACATATTTATAAAAATAATCTTTAAGCATATGCTATTACATACTGAGACGGTTTGTAAAACGATTCGTGACTCGTTGGCCAGATCGTGAATTCAAGGCGCTACAGTTCGTGAACCGTTATGTTGTTCCCGAACTCAGATGTCTACGGTTCACGAACCGTTGGCTAATTCACAAATTCAGATCATCATAGTTCGTGAACTGTCAAATTCAGAACTCTATGGTTCCCGAACTGAGTTGATGAACCTACCTATTCCAGAATTTCGGATATCCATGGTTTGAGAAATGGTTCGCCAACCTACCCTGAGTCCATATTCTAGTAGTTATGATAAACTCTCTTTTGATGTTGAAACATTCCCGTTTACCATAGATATAAATATCATTGCTTGGGAAATTTTCAAATGATCCATATGACAAAAAAAATAGTTTCGAACTAAGATTGCTAAGGACCAATGAACATTCATTGCTTAAATCATATTTCGAGATGTTTAAAAAGACAAGCTTGACTCGAAATTTGTTCTTTGCAATATTAAATCTGCTATAAGTCATACGACATAATCTCATAAAGATAGAATGGTAATGTATGTGAGTAAATAGAATGGTTCAGTCTTCATATACCTCTTTTGTTGATGAAGTTCTCCAAATGTCTTCGCCGATCTTCAGTCTTCGAGGGTTATTTAGTTTTGTATGATACTCAACTACCAACTTCTATATCTAGTCCGAGACTTGACTTTAGTAGACTAAAAATCAAGATATAATTTTGTGCAACTAACAGTGACGGCAAGCTCGAGATAGCAAAATTTATGAGTTCAACTGAGCAGTACTCTAACAATCTCCCCCTTTGTCAATTTTAGTGACAATAATATCAATACATATAGATTCAAAATAATCTGATCTTTCTGCTCAAAATCTATCATTCTTGATTTCCTTGGTTCTTCAACATCATATTGTATTCTTCGTACTTCAAGTTCTTTTATGGTTCTTTGTGTATTCATTCAACACCTTTGTTGTTGAAGATCCGTAGCGATAAAAACTTATGAGAATACTTAATTAAATTTTTATGAGAATGAAAAGTCATTCTACTTAATAGTTGTTATACAGAAACATAATATTGTTACCTTCCTAAAAGTTCAATTGCACCACAACTTTGAAGCAATACTATGGTGATATGATTTCCCCCGTAGTCAATACTTACTTCTTTTGCATAATAGGTAAAACCCATAGATTATAACTCACTTCCCCTTGCATAATACTCCGAAAAGACACATGTTGTAGTAATATATTACTTAATGATTATCCCCCTTTTTGTCAACAAAATTGGCAAAGGGGGAAAACAGGGATCATAATGATGTAAACAAAAGAGTTATCAAGACTAGTGAACACATACCATCTTTTATTTAGATGATTTCACCAAGAAGACTCGGTTTTTTCATCAAGGAGATACATAGGTACAAGCATCTATTACAATTCCACATCTGCACTCCCCACAAAGATATGACAAGTAAGCACAAGTTCAAATTGGAATCTCCCCCATTTGATTTCATTCCCGGGAAAAAAAACATGAGCGACCTTTCTTTAATCACAAGTGAAGGATTTTCTTGGACATTAACAAATTTACTCGTCAGTTACAAACAAAGTAGATTTGTATCCACAATATTTTTCTCTCTTCTCGCCAATTACAAACAAAGAAGTTAAAAATAGCGATTTTCATGTTGGAGGTACTAAGATACAAGAATTTTGTGAGAAAATATTCATCGAAAAAAGTATTCTCTAGGCTAGTTACAAACAAATAGGATAATTTATGCGGTATGACTCAACATAAGAATTATATCTTCCCTAGCCATTTACGGACGTAGAGATTAAAGTTCACAAACTTATTCCCTGACAGTTACGCAATCAAGGAGCAAAGTCGATTCCTAGAGAACATCTTACGGAGTCCAGTGCAGTATATTCAGAAAGTGTAATCGTAGAGATATCAATACTGCAATTCTCAAAATAGTTTACTCCTCTTTAGCCAGTTACGAACAAAAAGAGTTAAGAGCTTAGCCTATGAGAACAAGTGAGGTATTCGTTCTAATCACCAGAATTATGATAGCAAAGAACAAATATCACAAAATAAGCAATAAATATATATAATCAATAAAGATTAGGTATTGCGAGCCATCTTCCAAAATAAAACTTAATTAAATAAACTTTAAACATGCAAGATGATAGTATTTGGAATAGTTGATGTAACACATAAAAACTATTCCAAAAGGTAGTGTTTATCCTTAAATCAATAAGAATAAAAATTGTTATAAGGAGTTAACTAGCAAAAATAAAACAACTAATTGAATATACTCATTAACAAGAGATTTCAGAGAAGAAGGATCTTCAGAAGCCCTTCCCAATTCTGATTTTAGGAGATCAAGATCTCTCTTAGCAGTAGTTAGCTGGTTGAAATACAACTTCAAAATCTCTCATAAGATTTCCTACCAAGTCGATGGACATCTGAACAGGTTTTTCTTTCCATGTTCGTGAGCAAAGTAGCAAGATATGGTGAAAGGGTATTTGTAAAATCCAATTACTTCATCAGTAACAACGACTTCTTATTTTCTTCCTTCCTTTATGCGATTTTTCATATAGGGAGCATCCATGTCTTCTGAAGTTTCAAGAGAAAAACTTGCACACATACACTTGAATGATATGAAGAATACCTCAAGTGTATATTTATAGTTTCTTAGGTTTAGATAAACATGAAGTAGAAGAGTCCTTACCAAAACAAGTTCTTGGCCCAACAAGGAAATAAATTCGTCGTTGGTTACGAAACCTACCAAGAATAACATTAACTTGTTTTCCAAGACAGATACAAGGACAAGATATACAAGGGCCCATTTAATTATGAAAGAGTTCGTGACCAAGTGTCGGGTACGTGAACACTAAAAGGGATAGCCAACCGACTTGTAGAGTTGAAAGTTTTAGAAGACTTCAATAGATTCCTTGTCCCATTTTTGACATAATAAGTTTATGTATCAACAATGTGACTAGATACAACTCTAAGAGGACATAATTCAAGTTAGCTTGTTAGGTAGAAATTCTCATGGATCATGTTCTCGTCTCTTACTCATGAGACAGATAGGCAGGGAGAACACTACTAAATAGCGTAACATAAATTGATACCCACATCGAGTCATTACATTTTGGACTCACTATTTGCGATGTGGTAGCACCAAGTTAATAAATAAATTGTAATAGTGGTGCATAGAATATAATAATACCAGACAACTATTTAGTTGTGGATCAATTTCAACTCAACCAATGGTTTGGGAGTGAATACATCTCTTTGGAGCAGTACTCAACAGAGGAGATGTTTTATATTTCTCTTCCAAGACATGTCAAAGACTATGTACATTCTTCCAAAAGATAATACACAGACAACTACTTATTATACTCAGTCAAGAAATAAATGTCATTCTTGTAGTAATTGTGTATCCTCCCTGTTGTAAGGGAAAAGGCACGAAGCAGTATAATTAGGTTATGCTGTAATAAGCATCTTTCTGTTCATTATAAACATTGAACAACAAAGTCCTTTTTATTAAATCTTTGTTTAACAACCTTATTGTCCTTAATATTATCAGTTTCAAGGAAGGTACTGGAAAGACAAGAAGTAGTAAAGTTACCTGAAACCAATCCTTTCTTTGACTTTTGGATGCCTCGTCTCAATATGCTAATAAGAGATCTAAAATTAGAAATTATTTTGTCAATACCAGTATAACTAACATCTCCGTTGAAGTCTGAAACAATGTTATTGTGGGGATTTACAGAAAAGGCATTCTTCAAAGAACAAGTTTGTTTTTTTAAGTTACCTTTTTCATCTCACTAGACTTGAGAATGGCAACACTTTTGAGATCTGATGCAAGGATTTTTGCAGAACACAATTCTTCTACTCTCAAGTTGTGAGGAACAATCCTTCAAAAAATGTTCGTTTAATCTGCGACTATCGAACTTACCACTATTGGAGGTACAAAAGGGAGTTTTCGTATTGAACATTTTTTATTGGATTGTTTGTTGCACTGAAATGTTCATTTGATCTACGGTGATCGAACTTACAACTACTGGAGGTACAGAAGGGAGTTTTTGTATGTGAATATTTTTCTTGGATTGTTTGTTGCACTGTTTCACAAGATGGCCCTTTCGACCATAATAGAAACATGTTTTCAGAGATCTGACAAAATTAGTTTTAACTTTTTAAGAGGGTTTTGGATCATCCTCCGCAAGAGGTTGAGATTTCTGAAAGATCACACTTTCTATAGTAACTGTAGAGGTGCGTGAGCAAGTATCTTTCACTTGACTACAACAAGATTTTAGAATAGCAATCTCCTTCTCCATCTCCCCAATCCTTGAAAGTGCCCGAATAAGATCTTCTCTTGAGTCGTTAATTTTTGTTCTCAAGAATCATCTTATCTGATTACTTTCCTATAGTCTTTTGTTGAGTAAAATATTGTTTCATTATTTCGATTGAAGTAGTTTATCAAGAAGAGTAATTCTGTCGAGTAATGCAGAATGGGTAGATGAATTTTCATCATAGCACGAGACGACAATAGCACTTATAGTTTTTGTAACAAATTTGTCAGATGAATTGATATACATGTTGTTCAACTGTCTTCTGAGAGTGCTTGGAGATATGTTCTGCCGGACATCAACCAAGATTGAGTTTCCAGAAAGGGAAATCTCCTTACTAGTTGTGTTCTTAATTCTTGGTAGTACGTATACTGAGTCTTTTCTTAGTAGACGAAAAGTCATTCACTGACTCATTGATATCAGGTTTCGACCGTTTATAAGCACATATTAGTTAGGTCTACATTGTTTTCCCGCTCTGATGCCAATTGAAAAGGAAAGAGTACCAATTACACCACCAACTTTTTCGTTCGGCAACCTGTATGGACAAAACCTAATACAATTGCAAGTAGAATGTTGTTATCGTGTATCAGAAAAAACCTTTACAATTTCTAAAATATCGACGATACAAGGATTGAACGATAAAAACGCTCATTTCGTCCGGTACAAACTGATATATCGGGTTCACCGATACATTGATAATATCAGTAAAGGTAATTTGGTAGAATAAATTATTTAGATCTAAAAATTTATAAACAAAATCCTTCCTCCTAAATATCTTCTTCGTCGTACTCTTGAAAACTCAATTCGATTCAGTAAAGAAATTTCCAACTATTTCATTTTTTCTTAATGAGTTTCTTATCCTTGTGGAGAGATTAAATGTTTTGTACTCTTCAATATCCTTCGCCTTGTTGTCATGCATATGGATGAGAATATTAATGTGGATCGAAATTAGCTTAGACGGGTGAAATTTAAGGGAAAATTATTAGGAATAGATAGTGCAATGAGATTGAATCTGCACTGTGAAGTTTTTTATTTTGAGAACTAATGCATCATGTGGAACCAATTTTTTTAGATTGAAACATTTATAACTATTTAAAATTATAGTCTTAATAATGTATCACCGATAAAAACCGATATAATATTTTGTAAAGGTGAATCGGACCCGGCCGATACGATACCGATACATGATATTAACTACTTTTAGTAAACAAACTTATGATCATTGACAATATGTATGTAGAGTTCATATCTCTATCTCTTCACAATCAGAAATTCTAGACAATAAAGTCTGTGAAACTGATTATCAAGAAGAGTACTTGGACGATCTCAAAAATCAACACCCAAGATCAATCTAATCGTATCTAAATAATCAAATCGGAATCCTGCCAAATAAGAAACTTGTTATATATATTTCAAGATACGAATTCTACAAGAACGAGTCTCGTAATAGATCACAATTAATATGGACGTATTTAATAGAATTAATTATATATTAATTGCGAAAATCCAATTATAAAGATAAACAATATAATGCGGAAAAGGAAAAACACAAGACACGAGAAGTTTTATTAACGAGGAAACCACAACTGTAGAAAAACCACGGGACCTCGTCCAGATTTGAACACCAAACTATATTAAGCCACTACAGACACCAGCCTACTATCAAATTTCAGACGGGAATGTAGTTGAGACCGAATTCACCCTCCAAGCGATTCAGTTACAGTCGCGCTCCTTACGTCTCTTTAACCTCACAAGGTTGTATGCAATTGATTCCCTTAACTAACGTCCTTTACAGCCTTAGAGTTTCTTCAGCCTAAGTGAAGACTTTTGATACCAATCTTCCTCTAACAGCTAAGCCTGTTTGATTTCCTTATAGATCAAATAGAATAAAGCTTTAAATCTGTTTACAATAGACAAAGGTAGCAAACCTCATAAATATGGAACACTTACACTCATTTAGCTCATAATCCTAAATTCTTAACCACCTCTTAAGAAAAATCATGAACTAATCAATTAAGAATAATTTTCAGATATCTATCTTGAGGAATCACAAAGTCTGAGAAGAATAAAACTTCGCGATTTTTACCTATCTTGTTCCTAAAAGGGATTACTTAAACCTCGATAACGGAAAGATCATATTAAGGATACACGAACTATCAAGGTAAAAATAGTCGGACATGGCTTCACGAATCCCTAAGTGAAGTCTTTCAGTCGTAAACCTAATTATGCTTCTCAGAGGAAACTTATGTCAATAAAGGATGACTCTTGCAATCAACTAGGACACAAAAGTGTCAGGCATTGCATTTCCCAATTGAATGAGTTTCTCTATTTATAGATTTTTAAGATTGAGGGTTCCTTAGAGTTCAAGCTAAGATAACTTGAGATTCAAGCAAACACTTTCTCTATTCAGATGAAACTCTTGTTAGCGTGTCATTTAAGCATGTGGGAAGTTTGTCTTGAAATCACATAGAAGAATATACACTTGTGGTATGGGTATCGGAACCGTGTACAATGATAGATCTTGGCAAATATACCTTTTAAACTTGTAAGCAGTAATTTGTTTATTTAAACACTTAAGACTTGAATCATGATGCACATGCACAAGGTGTTTTAGTGATCAAAGATGTTGTTAGAGCATAGCTCAGTTGAACTCACCAAGCGTTGGTATGTCAAGTTTGGTTGTCATATTTTTTTCTTCAAAACTCATCTAAAGTCGCTTGAATAAATACTAGAGTCAACTTCGTTTAGGTTAGACTAGAAAGTCTCGGAATGTTGAGACATACAAGTATTACTCCGAAGACCTGAAGAATGTGAGAAGTAACGAACTACAACGACGACATCATCCTTCCACTTAAGGTTAGTAATATTGACTTCAACTATTTCATTCCTAACGTATCTTTCAAGTTGTGCTATATTGAAAACATAACTGCAAAGCTGTATATACTGTATTGTATATAATACTCTAGTGATAAGACGTGATCATAATAGTATGGTCATAGTATTAAGGAATTAGACTACGAAGTATAACGCTTATCTTTTGAACTTCGTAGATATGACATCGACATAATATTGTATCTAGTTTTATGATTATGTGTATGGGTATATGGTGAAGATTTTATCCTGGGAAACAATGTTTTACATTTGTTTAAAGGAAGTACATTCATGAACTTGTTTCGTGAATCGAATGGGAAATCAATAGGTTTATTGGTCCGTCTATTCATTACATATCTTTGATGACCAATATGTGTGAGTTGGTAGAACCGATCTTAACTCAGGTTATGTATCTTGGTATAAACGATCACAATACCTAGTCTTATGATTTGGTATGACCGGTCCTGGTAATTGGTGTAACCGATCCTAAGTAATCACCATGAGATGGTATAATCGATCCTTGTAATTGGTGTGACCGATCCTTGTAATTGGTGTGAACGATCATAAGTGTTGTATGACCGATCCTTATAATTGGTGTAACCGATCCTAGTAACTGGTGTGACCGACCACAAGAAGATACCATGTTTAGGTATAACCAATCATAGTCATTGGTATCACCGATCCGAACCCATGTATGTGACTTGGAAGGACCGATCACAACTAACTATTGTGATTTGGTATGACCAATCACACAGTAGTCTTGGAATACTGGCAAACTAATTCTAAACTTTTTTGGAAGTGTGGTAGAACCGATAAAAAGAAGCAAATCCATGTAAATATGAAAAAGGATTTGCAGTGAAAAGATGTCAACATACTTTGAACACGAGCAGTAACTCTTATCATTTATTATTCAAAGATATTCCTTGGTACTCAAGGTGATCTTGTGCCGAAATAAGTTAAGAATCTTTTAATTAAGGTTTTTGGTTCTATATGCTTTAATTACCAGTAATTAATGCATAGCTCTAGAGAATAAAAATTAGTAATGTGCATTTACTAATTGGAGATTTTCTATTGAGAGATTTCGGAAAATATTTGACCAACATTTATTGGAATTATGAAAACCGAATTTGGGTATTCATTGCATATCTTGAGAATATTTCCGGTTTTGGAAATTCCTTGGTGTCCAAACATCCTTGGTCTATAAATACCTAAGTTTGCATTTCTAGCAAACTATCCTAAGAGCTAGGCAAACTTCATTTCATGTTGTTTCTGGTGGAGCCGTCTATTCAGAGAGAAAAGTATCCTAATTAGGTGAAATCTTTTACGGCCGCTCGTTTAAATACTTTTGTGGGATCAAGAAGCTCTATGAGTACCGTTGGTGGGAAACTAGATAATTGCAGTATTATTAGTTTTCGATTTGATTTGATTTAATTAACTAACGATTGTTGAAACTTTGATTGCACATAAGTTTGTTTATGCTTGAGAATCATCTATTCTGATATAAGATTCACTCAGACTAGATCAAAGTATCGACGAGATCTTTAGAACTATTGTTAGATCTAAAGACATCTTGATAATCCATTGTTAACAGACTTCGTTCTGTGCGTGATTGATCACAAGAGACTCAAGTGGTGTTGTGCAGGTATTTGAGGATAATAGAAGATTTGAAGATGAAAAATAATTCTTATTAGTTTTCGTATCTTGTGGATTTAGTGCACAAACCTTGATCGGCTGGGATCCAACTAGAATCGATTTATCTTTGATAGATCTGATTGATTAGTTGCGTGAGATCATCATTCTCTATATTTCTCTTTGAGATCTATATTTATTGAGTGCGTATCCATACTTGACTATTTCGGTAGTTATAGTTAGATTGATCTAACCAGACAAAGGAGTTTATTAGATTAAACGGAAGAGCCTTTGTCAACGACTCATCTATATCTTGTAGCAAGATTAATTAGAGTGATTACCAAACAGATTCTTCCTTTGCTGTTTAAAATACGATCCAAAGGACTTGCTATTCACGTGCGTGACTCTAAAAGTCGAAGGCGCGGGGATACTGAGGGAACTAAGTAGCTAGGAGTAGTCTGCTTGGTCTCAATTATATGAAGTTGGTATTAGATTTTGTATAACGGCTTAATTCTGAGAGTATTCAAAACTGAACTAGGTCCCGGGATTTTTCTGCATTTGCGGTTTCCTCGTTAACAAAATCTTGCTGTGCCATTTACTTTACTTTTCCGCATTATAATTTTTTTTATTATAATTAAAGTAAATTGCACTTTACGTTAACTCCGTAATACTTGATAGTGATCCTATAGAGTTTGGTCATCACTGAACCTATTATCAAGTACACACTTTGTTGTCGTATTGTCTCGATCTTGTATCCATAGTCAATCACACAAGTTATCTTGTTTTTGTATTGTCTCGATCTCGTATCCATAGACGATCACACGAAGTGTGAACCGAATTGTCATATTATCTCGACTTTGTCCATAGACGATCACATTCGATAGAGGACTTATAGGTTGAAACAAAAAGATTGTAGTGTATTTGGGTACCCTCGTTTTTTCAGACGTCTTAGAGGTATTTATGAGAATCATACCAATATTTATAAGAATATTCTTTAATCATCTGCTAATATGTACTGGGACGGTTTGTGAAATGGTTCGTGAACCGTTATCCAGTTTGTGAATTCAGGGCGCTACGGTTTGTGAACCGTTCTGCTATTCCTGAACTCAGATACAGTAAAAACTCCATATATTAATAAACTCTATATATGAATAAAGAATCATAGTCCCACCTTGGGCCAGTTATAAATAGTAATAACCTCCATATTTTAATATTAATAGATTTTTCCAGTCCGGCCATAAGGAATTTACCTCTATATATTAATATAATCGGCATTCTTGAATACTCACAGATCTTGTTACAATGAAATTTAAGATGAAATGAAATACTCATTTATAGTTGTTTGAGTAAAGGATGTAACTCTTTGGATTGTTATCGCATCTTTTGATTTGTGGATGTGTAAAACCTCATTACCATGGGAATCTTTTTGTTGAAACCAAAACATTTCCAACTTGTCGAGCATAGTTAAAGCTTCTTGGCATGAAACTTTTGGTATCTTCATACTATCATCATCAAAACTATCTCCCTCCGCTTCTTGTCTAATTATTCCATCGATGATTTCTTCTTCGGTTAAAGCATATACGACTTGTTGCTTATTTGCATGATTAATGAAGACATCCATATCCATTATCATTTATATACTTTGAATTAGCAAAAAAAATCATTTTTTTGGTATACCTCCCTATATCAAAAAACTCCATATATTAATAATTTTGTGAAGTCCCAAGGCTATTAATATATGGAGTTTTTAATGTATTTATGATTTGTGAACTGGGTTCGTTAACCCTTGGCTATTTCACAATTTCAGATCACCACAGTTCGTGAACTGGGTTTGTGAATTGTCCTATTCATGATTCTACGGTTCTCGAACTAGGTTCATGAACCTACCTATATTCTGGAATTTCAGATATCCATGGTTTGCGAAATGGTTCGCCAACCTACCCCGAGTCCAGATTTTAGCAGTTTTGATAAACTCTCTTTTGATGTCGAAACATTCCCATTTGCGATAAATATAAATACCATTGCTTGTTCAATTTTCAAATGATCCATATGAGACAAAAACAGTTCTTAAACAGTGAATTGCTTCGAACTAAGATTGCTAAGGACCAATGAACATCCATTGCTTAATCATATTTCGAGATGTTTAACAAGACAAACTTGACTTGAAATTTCTTATTTGTAATATTAAATCTACTAGAAGTCATACGAAATAGTCTCATAAAGATAGAATGGTAATGCATGTGAGTTAATAAAATGGTTCAGTCTTCACATACCTGTTTTGTTGATGAAGTTCTCCAAATATCTCCGTCGATCTTTAGTATTCGAGGGTTATTCAGTAATGTCTGATACTCAAGTACCAACTTCTATACCTAGTCCGAGACTTGACTTTAATATACTAGAAATCAAGGTATTTTTTTTCCAACTAACATTGACAACAAGCTTGAGATAAAAAAACTTGCGAGTTCGACCAAGCAGTACTGCTCTAACACTTCATACCCGTTGTTCAGTAGTGGGTGCTAAAAATCCTATGTGGAGGTATGATTGGACCTTTATTTATGAAAGTTTATACAATTTTGCATAACGATTACTTTTTGGCATATAAACCGTCCCCAATAGTGTAAGGTTTTAACCTTAAAATTTATAGGTGCTCATAACTTAATTAAAAACTAAATTAATTTTCTTTTTTAGTTAGATTGATGAAATGGAGGTCATTCCGAAGATCGAGATAAACATTACTTGAAGACCTTTTATTTATTTTGTCATCTTTATAAGACATACTATTGGAGATGGATTTATTTTTAAAAGGGGATTTAAAATCCTATGTGTCATGAAAAAAAATAAAACTTTCACTTTATATTGGAGATGCTCTTAGTATTGGAGAGATTTCTTCCATGGCATCATTCCAATTTTATAGAAACTTAGTAATGGAGATGCATCTGAGAAATAATTCCAGCTAGATCCAAACTTGCTACATATAATAGCAACATAGACATCTCTTGTGGATGTTGTGGTTCTTCATAAGAAACTACAGAACATTTACTTCTTGAATACAGGCATGCCTGGACAATATGGAGGTGTGTTAATATAAATATTGACTCAGTCCGAAGCAACTGTAATAATGTGTCAGAATGGGTCACTAGCTGGTTCTCTTCTAGTAACAATACAACTGATGAGAGGTGGTTTCACATACTTATGATCGGAGCATGAATAATCTGGAAGGATATATGCGATTTTGTTTTTTAGGGAGTATCCCTTAAACCTCGTAACTCTGTTCATAAGATTAACTATCATCTTGCCTCACATATGCATGGAAATTCACATATTTCTTCTTATACAAGTAACTCAAGAAGATCACATTGGAAACCTCCTTTACAGGATATTATTAAAATTAATGTTGCTGCATTTTTTGATCATCTAACTAATCAACTGGGTACGGGACTAACGATTCGTGATCATACAATGGCTTGTGGAGGAATCAGAGGGAGTTATACACATGGAGTCCTAAATCCAAAAACAGAAAAGTGCATGGAAGTACGTGAAGCATTAACATGGGCAAAGGAGACATTTTTAAAAAACATTCATATTGAAGCAGATCCCAAAGTCGTCATACAATCCATCACATACAACAGACTGCTCATTTAATGGGAGAATATAAAAATAATGAAGGAAATAAAACACTTGATTTCATATTTATACTTGTAGTTTTTCATATGTCAGTCGTGATGACAACCAAATTGTTGATGCAGTATGTAAATTAGTTAGAATTTCTGCAATAGGTATAGAGTATTATGATAATTTTTCTGCCAATATTTATAGTCTTCTGGCACAAGACAACAATTCATCCCAATAATATTCTCAAGTTTTGGGTCTTAACTCCTTTGTGGTAAAAAAAAAAAAAAAAAAAAAAAAAACTTTTTAAGAACTATTGAAGATGCTCTGTTAGTAAGGCTGCACAAGAACCGAAACGGAACCGGAGAAGGGGGTACAAGGAATGGGAATGGATTTCAGAACCGGTTGCATAGGGGTACAGGTACCGGTTCTAACCTTATTCCCGTCCTGTCCCGAACTGAAATACCTATTTGATTCTATCCATTGATTTGAATTCATCTTAGTCGTAAATGATAGGTTTTTATATGTATTTACAGTTTCTCGTCTCATTCTCACTCACAACTCACAAACGTCTCTCTTTATTTTACTTCTTCTTCTTACTAATTTATCTTCTTCTTTCTCTGGTTTCAATTTCTTGTTTTCATCAATTCAATTGGAACAATCAACATATTAAAAGTAGCTTCTCCATGGGAAAGTTCAACCGGGAATGATAATTGATTAACTGATTGTTCAGTTAGAAATTGATTAATTGATTGATTGGAAGACTTATGATAAAAATCATGTTGGAAGACTTATGATAAAAATCGACGTGTTTTAAAGATTGATTATGTGTTTATTTACAGACTTATGTTTATATTCTTCTTCGATGTCAATTTATTTGGTTAGAAATTTAAATAAATGAAAGATAGGATTTCAAAATTTGGGGAATTACTTGAGGGTTTTCAGGTTTTGATATTTATTTGATTAATTGGAATTGAGGTGAGACATATATATATATATATACTAGGATATGATCCGTGTCGTAGATTGTTATTACTCTTGAGAAGTGCGACTTTATTCGAAGTTTCTATAGTGCTTCAAGATACTCACTCCATGTATTTGGTTCAAGAATCAAGATCATAAACCTATAATTTAATAATAGACACCATAACTTGATGTTCAAAATGATACACATTAATTTATGTATAATTGGATCTTCCCTAAGATTGTAATAATAGTCAATGAATGGAATATCAAACGAACCCTAAACAGGTAATCAGGGGATGATACACCCACCGAATTATCATCCCGAGCCATGTCCAGACACACCCATGGGGCCCAGCTGGAGAAAATATGGGGTGAATTTGGGGCCCACCACAATTTGTTTCAATCGGGATTTGGTGCTGGTAGGTTAATCATTTCCGGTGATCAGCAAAAGATTTTGTTATAGTCACATGTTTTTACAAATTAATGTGTGTTAATTTGTATTTTCTTCTTCACGGGCTTTGGTTAGTTCTTGCTACCGACTTTCACTTTTGCATTTCAAATAAATCTAAATTTTGTAACAAATTCGTCTAGGTTAGTAAGAGAAGGCGATTTTTAAAAAAAATCACAGAGAAATTAGTGTATGTTAATTTGTATTTTGCATGCAAGGAATTCATGGTGTATCCATGAAGTTAAATGGTATAATCCTAATCACTAAAATATAGGCAAAACAACCATTAAACATAATATATTTTAGCTTTTTTCAATGAAGTTTCCATACGGAAGCTTGACCGTGAAGCAATTCCTTTTAGCTTCTGCCCTTGTTAAATCCAACTACCGCCTAGTCGGACACTTGATTTTCGCTATTATCACTTGATTCTCCATCTTAAGATGATGTTTATTCGCTCTTGTCACCTGATTTGTAGGATATGACCTGTGTCGTAACTTTGAGTTGTTTTGGTGATGGTTGCATATTTTATTTTATTTTTTTGCAAGATTACCATAAGCTGAGTGTGGGAAATTTGGGGGAATGGTATCATGATCTTTCTCATACTTAAGATGTTTGGGGGAAAGTTGGGGGAAATTTAGATAAGTGTAGTTAGGATGTTTAGATAAGGGTGTACACTGGCATGTACCAAAAAAATTAATTTCCTGGTACAATGATTAAACATGGGATTGGAAGTTTGGCACTCATATTCTTCTTCAAAGTCTTATATGGGTCTTACCGTCTTAGTACCCTCCCTAGGAAAATGGTATCCTCCATTAGCAACCATGCATCCATAGTTGCACATCATACCAACAAACTTGAGAACCTAAAGTCCCAAATGAATACACAGTAACAGAATAACCTGTCTATTGCATTCTTCTTACGAACGTCAGCCCAGTCATCATTTAAATCGCTTGGGCATTTTGTGCTGGAAACAAATTTTTGCCCAAAACTTGATGAAGGACATGATCGGCAATCAGAACGATGGGTATGGGTGTGCAGGTGGATGGTTTAAAAAGTAGAGTTTGATTGTGTGCTTTATCAAAGTTAATCAAACCTTGGGGCAAATTCTTTTAATCGTTTACGTACTGTATGTCCAATTATTTCACGTTTGGTTAATACAATTTGTATACACATAAATCAACAGTCAGCCACGTGTCAAGAAGAAAACACGTGTACGCATCAAGACTATGATGCCACGTTGCAACACCCCAAAGAACTTGCATCATCATCGGTTGCCATGTGCTCGTCACCAAACGAATCCGACGACAGAGGATCGAGGAGTACCTGAAAAGGAAGACGCCGCGAAGCACCATAGAAGACCCAACACCTACTTTACCCTATCCCAAGATAAATCTGAAATGAACGGAGGAGATGGATCTAACAGACACGGATGTGACAACAACAGTGGCAGCTGTCTGACGCGTGCAGTCTGCTCCCAACCACCCGCCATAAAAGCTACATGCATAGAGTACGTGTCAACACTTCTATGGAGGAGACAAGGGCAGACGATCGTCACACTAGGATACCGTTGGACATCATCGGGGCATGACGAAGATACCTTCGGGATCGGCACGCTAACCAAGACAATAAGAATCAGTTGTCTCAGAGAAGAGGGCCCCCCATACAAGGAGCCTATAAATACCAAACTCCACTAAGAGAGAGGGGGTGGACAAAAATTTAAGGAGAGAGAACTATAGTTCAGGAGAGAGAAATTGTAAAGAGTAAGTATGAGTTTTACCTTCTGCTACCTTCGTTCCCTACTCAGAGTCATTCGACTATCCTTTGTAACCTTATATGATACATAGTGAAAAACCGAACCCCTCGTGGACGTAGGCCTTAGTGCTGAACCACGTAAATCATTGTCTCATTTACATTTTGCACTCATAGTTTTCTTATACTCATATTATGCTTCATTTGAACTATCATAGACGCATCTGCGTTGTGAAACAAGGATGAGTTCGAAGGCTCAGAGTTTCTCATATAAATGTTGCATACTGTTTTGTATGAGTTTTAATCATCATAGTAGTTTTATCGATACCACGAACATTGGTTGTGAACACGATTCTATCATCGTTACATTTGTGTTCACAATTTGGCGCTAGAAACAGGGACGCTTACGTCTCGGTAAAGAGATTTATCTTTCCCTGTGAATTTTTTTTTTTATCACTCAACACTGGTTCTCAATACCGATTTTGGGTGACAAACCAGCAAAAAAGACCAGATTTGAAAGGTTTTTAGACAAAATAAAACTTTTTCACCTTAAAAATGATCGGAGTCATTTAGGATCCGAGTTTTTACTTATAAAAACCCTTGGATCTATCTTCTTCCGTGAAAAATATTTAGATCTATCTTCGGATCTATGTTTTCTCTTGTAAAAACCTTCGACCCAAGTTCTTGCTTATAAAAACCCTTGGATCTA
>JAJJMB010003267.1:3654525-3835001 GCA_023531105.1 Papaver atlanticum | reverse complement strand
TCTTGCTTATAAAAACCCTTGGATCTATCTTTGTTCGTGAAATATCTCTAGATCTACGAAAAGCTAAAGCAGGGTCAAAGGAAACCCCAAGGACCACACCGGTTGTAACCCGAAACAAACAGAAGGGTGAAAATCTCAAAGAAGCAAGCAGAAGACAGGATGGAGCGGAAAGTACCACACCCCTAGATGCCAACGCAATAACAGTGGCGGCCCTCAAAGTTGCGGCAACCAAGGATGATGCTGCAAAGGTAGCAGCAACAACCCGAATGGACGAACACCGAGAGGGAATTGCGGAGTCAACGATGCAGCAATCTATCTATGGGATGCCACGTACTGATGAGCATAACCAACCGCTGCTGACTGTCCAACCTATGGAGCTTCAGATCTTACCTACCGATCCGCCGATCCCTCTGATTTAGACTATATACGAAGACCATACTATAGCCGTTGGTGGACAAGCACAAGTAGGGACCCCGAACCAAGGATCAAATCATTCCATCCAGTTAGTAGCAGAGCTTGAAGAGTTGAAAAGGAATCATAAGATATACGCAGATGTTGTAGCGCTACTTGCACGAGAGAATCAAGAACTCGAGGATAAGATCGCCCACATCGCCGAAGTTGAAAACCATCACGATGAGGCAAATTCCAAGGCGCCGTAGCCGAATCATGACCGAAGGATGATAGTAGCTAACATCAACAATCTCGAGCCACTGAATCGACGTATTACAGGAGGAACCAGATCAACCGATCCCGATTACGTACCCAAAGATTCAGATTATTTCGATAGTGAAGCACGAAGATCTGGACGATCATCCATGAGGAATGAACATTTTTTCGCTATGGAGAGCCTTCGTGCAGAAATGATGGTGGAAATCAAGCAGTTAAAGACGAGGAAAGGAGGAGGAAGATTAGAGGAAGTAATGAGAGAAGCTATCACCACACCGCTGACCGCACGAATGACGAAAGCCCTCATTCCCCAAAAGTGTCCCATCCCAGCGTTTGAATATTACGACGGATCCAGCGACCTCGTAGCTCACCTTCGGTACTACAACCGAATTATGGCCCGATGGGACCAAGACGATGTGGTCCTATGCAGATACTTCCCCTCAAGCTTGAAAAGATCGGCATTATACTGGTTTGACAAACTGCCACCTAATTCCATCGATTCCTACAGATGACTCACAGAGATATTCTTGGAAACTTACATGTACAACAAGACAGTCAACGCAGGAATGGACAAGCTTTTCTCACTAGCGGTCGCTTTTAAAGAAACGATCAGAGAGTACAATGACAGGTGGCACAAGATCTGTCAAGCGATAGGGAACGTAAACCCGGTAGTTAGCATCAATTGTTATAAGTGGGGATTGGATAGGATAAGCCCATTGTTTGTTGAGATTCATGGAAGCATTCCCACAACCGAAGGGGACCTTCGTGTTATCATCGAAAAGCACGCCAAGTTAGAAGAAATACAGCGAGACAACCCTAGGGCACAGATGCAAAAATCTCATCGTACGAATTCAGTGGAACAAGCCAGCGGATCAAAGAGGACCAATACGACCAAACACTTCAACGAAGATAAGAGAGGACGAAGGGATGATCATCGGCGCAATGATAATAAGTTCGAAGATCAAGTCTACACGAAGCTTAACACCAGATACGTTCGCATCCTGGGGGAGATCAAGGATCGAACTAACCTCGTGTGGCCATGGTCCAAAGGAAAACAACCACCAAGATCTGAGAAATCAAGGGACTACTGCGACTACCATTGCTTCAACGGCCACCAAACAAAGAAATGTAAGAACCTCAAGATAATGATCCAGAAGCTGATCGACGCTGGAGATCTCAAGCAGTATGTCCAAAAGCCCGAGCCCGAAGAAAGGAACCATCGAAGCAAGCAAGTTCATCTACCGGAGAATGACCGAACGCTCAACACCATCTCTTGTTCAGATCCCAGCGGCCCTTCATTAACTGATTAAATAGGAAAAAGATTGAGGAAACAATTCGAGTACTATTGTGAATTATACAAGATTGATGATGAAGAAGTAGATGGACACGAAGATTGGATGAACGCACCGCTGATATTCTCTGCAGATGATGTTGAGGAAGACATGGAAGACCATAACGACCCTATGGTACTTACGCTACCTTTATCGGGATGGACTATGAGAAAGGTACTGATCGATGGGGGGAGTTCAGTCAACGTCTTGTTATATGATACCTTCAAACAGATGAAATTGAACAACGAGCAGCTGATGTCTTCTTACTACACTATTTATGGGTTCAATGGGGCAACCACGAAGCCTTTGAGAGATATAGTTTAGAAGTCAAGGCTGGACTAATGAAGTTCAGCACCAGATTCAGCGTGATAGATGCACCATCTCCCTACAATGCCATCATCGGACGGAGATGGGTGCAAAAACTCAAAGGAGTGGCTGCGACATACCATCAGTACCTTAGATTTCCAATACCCGAATGGGAAATGAAAATCAAAGGCGACCAAGTGTCAGCGCGGGAATGCCAGACTCTGCAGAATCAACTCAACGCTGAACAAGAAGAGCGACGCAAAGCCCGAAGGGGCAAAAACATAGCAGCGGTCAAAGAAAAGGCGATCGACCTATATGTCAAAGAAATTTCAGGAAAAGGTCTAACGAAAAAGGGCACCGCTCTTACTAACGAAGCAGGTGTCTCAGGGGCAAAGGTGGTAGAAGAATCCACCAAATAGCAATTAAAGAACGTTCCACTCCTAGGGGAACCAAAGCCTACGTTCACACCAGTAGAACCAACCAAGGAGATCAACATTGGAGCAGAGGAAGATCCTAAGATGATCAAGATAGGGACTCTGATGGACGAAGATCGGGAAGAAACGCTGATCAAACTACTCAAGAAGACGCAGATGTTTTTGCATGGAAGCTAGGAGATATGCCGGGGGTCGATCCCAAAATCATACAACACGAACTTCGGATAAAGCCAGGCACAAACCCTTTCAGGCAGAAGTTGCGCAAAGTAGCACCTGAATATCATCAAGCAGTCGAGAAAGAGCTTAACAAACTTATGGAAGCCGGATTCATAAAGGAAGTTAGGTATCCCGCGTGGATTTCGAACATAGTCATCGTACCAAAAAACAATGGTGGAGTGAGGATATGCATTGACTTCACCAATCTCAACAAAGCGTGCCCAAGGGATAGTTACCCGCTCCC
Source organism: Papaver atlanticum (assembly GCA_023531105.1). Taxonomy (NCBI): domain Eukaryota; kingdom Viridiplantae; phylum Streptophyta; class Magnoliopsida; order Ranunculales; family Papaveraceae; genus Papaver; species Papaver atlanticum. The sequence goes on along the minus strand of JAJJMB010003267.1, from coordinate 3,831,804 downwards.
AAGCATCGATCAATTAGTTGACGTCGTAGAAGGACACGAAGAACTATCGTTCATGGATGGATATTCTGGTTATAATCAAATAGCCCTGGCAGAAGAAGATCAACAACACACGGCATTTTTCACTCCACACGGACTTTACTGCTATACTCACATGCCCTTCAGACTGAGGAATGCATGGAAAACATACCAGAGGATGGTTGATGCAATCTTCAAACCATGGATTGGGAAAACCTTAGAAGTCTATGTTGATGATATGCTTGTCAAGAGAAAGCTGCGCAAGGATCACCTTCAGGACTTGAAAGATATTTTTAGTACAATGAGGAAATACAGCATGAAAGTGAACCCAGAAAAGTGCACCTTTGGTGTCACATCAGGAAAATTCCTCGGATATTTGGTAACGAAGAGGGGCATCAAAGTCGATCCCGCTAAGATCCAGGCCATCGTGGAAATGCCATCCCCAAAGAACTTGAAAGAAGTCCAAAAACTCAACGGATCCATAGCCGCACACGGGAGATTCATCGCCAGATCATCGGACAAATGCAAACATTTTTTCAACATCCTCAAGAAAGAAAACAAGTTCGCATGGACCGCTGAGTGTGAAGAAGCCTTCCAGAAGATCAAGGAATACCTAGCAATAATCCTTATCCTTCAAAAACCTCAACCCGACGAGGTGTTGGCACTATATATAGCTGCAACCGAAGATGTAGTCAGTGTTGTACTGGTTAGAACCAACACGAAGATAGAGCAACCGATATATTACGTCAGTAAAACTCTCAACACAGCGGAAAGAAACTACACCAAGATTGAACAACTCATATTGGCATTAGTATGGGCGACGCATAAGCTGAGAACCTACTTCTTAACTCACTATGTTTGCGTTCCAAGTAAAGCCCCGTTGGAGTCTGTTCTTGAAAACGCAGAAAAAGTGGGAAGGATAGCAAAGTGGAACACGCAGTTAGAACAATTCTACATCATACACGAGATTCAAACTGCCCAAAAGTCATAGGTCTTGGCGGACTTCCTAGCAGATCTACCTCTAGATAACGGCGAAGAAGTGCAGGACATACCAGGATTAGACGAAGACGGAAAGGATCCGATTGATGTGATCGAACCTTCCAGTCAACGAAGATGGGAAGTCTTCGTCAACGGGTCAAGGAACAAAGAAGGTGCAGGCATAGGGATCATCATCATAACACCCACTGGTGACAGGATGGTATACGCATTAAGGCTGGAATTTGAAGGGCACACCAACAACATTGTGGAATACGAAGCCGTAGTGCATGCTCTTCGGTTGATTTTAGAATTGGGGATAACTGACGTGCGCTTAACAAGCGACTCACAGCTGGTCATTCGACAGATAGAGCTAGAATACAACACCTATGATGAGACTCTTTCAGCATACATGGCTCTGGTCCAAACTCTATCATCGCAGGTGCCCAATATTAAGTTCAGACATCTATGCAGGAAGGATAACAGGAATGCCGATACCTTAGCCTACATATCATCAATGCTGAAGGACAGAAATGTTAAAGCTATCAGAGTAGCAAGAGTATACCAGCCTTCGGTCGCTCCAACCCAAATCGTCGCCGCAACGAACCATGCAGACGATGCAGGGGAAGATATTGCCGAAGATGATATAGGAGAAGATATCGCCGAGGATTTCGCCGAAGACGACATCCTAACAAGAGCTAACGAAGATGAAAATTTTAGCAATGAAAAAGACTGGAGAACCGAAGTCCACCTCTTCTTCGACGAAGGGACACTACCCACTGACGTGAAGCAAGCAAGAAAAGTGCAATCAAATTCAGGAAGATACAAGCTTCGTGGTGGAATCCTGTACAAAAATCATTCCTCGGGCCCCTACTACGCTGCTTATCCAGGGAGGCGGGTCATCGTATCCTGAAGGACATTCATTATGGAGACGAAGGAAATCATAGTGGGATGAGATCATTGGCTGACAAAGCTAAAATGCAAGGATATTACTGGCCACAGATGATACAAGACGCTGCTAGGATGTCTAGAAGATACGAAGAATGTCGGCGGTTCGCTAAAAGGATTCATGCCCCTGTAACAGAGTTATATTAAGTAGGAATCCCCCGGCCCTTCGCAAAATGGGAGATCGACATCGTCGGATCATTGGTCGAAGGCACCGGAAAAATGAGATTTTTGATAGTAGCAACAGACTACTTCAGCAAATGGGTGGAAGCCAAAGCTCTGGCCAGGATCAGAGATGCAGACGTTTTCACTTTTTTTTCTTCAGAATATCATTTGCAGATTTGGCATTCCCGCAGAGATTGTTTCCGACAATGGCAAGCAGCTACAAGGAAAGAATATCGACATGCTCTTCGATACATTCAAGATCAGGAAGAACAAATCCACTCCCATCTATCCTCAGAGCAACGGACAAGCCAAAGACATAAACAAGACCATCGCCTTTATTCTCAAGAAAACGCTGGATGAACATAAAGGTCGATGGTGTGAACAACTGCACAATAGCCTGTGGTCATACCGAACCACAAGAAGATCAGCAACCGGGAAATCTCCATTCCTTCTCACTTACGGGGCTGAAGCAGTCATACCCACGGAGATAATCATGCCTACAACAAAGACCGAAGCATGGGAAAAGAACCTCATAGCGGATATGATGCTAGAGAGGCTTGATGATCTAGAAGAACGAAGAGAAACAGCATTACAAAGAATGAAGAATTACCAACGTAGGCTAGCAATGGAGTACAATAAAAAGGTTAAACTTAGAAACTTTGTAGAAGGACAGCATGTGCTACGGACCATACCGCAATATCAACGAGAGAAAAAATGGGGTAAATTAGCACCAACATGGGGAGGCCCATTCGTGATACACGATGTCGCAGGAAAGGGATCGTACTACCTGCGTAATTTAAAAGGAGAAATCCTAAGACACCTCTGGAATGTGAAATACCTCAAGCCATACTATCCATGAAGCAATGCAGTTCTGCATCTGCGTGAAGAATACCAGAAGAAGAAGACAGCATATCCGCTTGACATGTTTCTATCTCTTGCCGAGGCATATCAGACCTCATCACATCAATTAAGCAAGAACCTTTTTTACCATACTGTTCGGCACACAACGAAAAAGTCGATCATGACCCCTTATTTACACCTACATTGGGGAAAGTACTTTATGTACAATCTCTTGGGACTCCCCTATTAGTGTCTATGAGTGTACGACCATGGGGGAGTATTCCAGCAGAAAGAGATACCCAACCTAATAACAAGGCAGCGGTTCGGCAGAATGGGTGCATGTAAATAATTCAATAACGCACAACATATCTGAGAACGTTGTATTAACCCCCACCATTCGGTAATCCTCTGGCCCAGGGTTAGCCGATGGGGTGACAAGTCCAAAATGATTAACGAAGGTATATACCTTCGTCATTCCAACACACACTCTTCGTTTCCTTACATAATTATATTTCTTTTCTATTAATTGACATACTAAGATATATAAAGTAACGACGCAGGTCAATCAAAACTCTACACATCCGAAAAGATTAATGATCCATTCCATAAAAGTTGATTACAAGTTTCGGAAGGCAAGCAAGAAATACAAAAGATATACAAAAAATAGCCCAAAGCTACATAATCAACAGCGATCAGATCTCTACTCCAACGAAAGGACTTATTTCTCTCCCGAGGGATCGACGCGATCAGCAGACAATTCCTTTTGAGAAGAGGGAACGCTCCCTCCAGAGGACGGATCAGAGGTAGATTTGAAAGGATCGGGTACAGGACGACGCTTATACCTTTTAGTGATGCCATGCTCTTTCAAAATAACTTGCTCTATCGAGAGCAACGTCTTATTAATTTCCAAGGCCATCTGACGGCGATCTTCATGTGTAATGATGGTGGTCTTCAGATCAGATTGAGTCAACAATGATGACAACCGCTCCACCTCCTTCGCTGACTCCTTTATCGCCACGTCTCGAGATCCTGCTAGCCCCTCAAAGTACTTGGTTTTCCCTTGCTGCTCAACTAACTCAGATTGAGCCTTTTCAAACTTCTCATTTGCAAGACCAAGCTATTTCTCGAGCTCTGAAACAAATGAAAACATAACATTAGGAGAAAGGAAACAAGCAGTTATTCACGACCAAACAAACATATACCTTCGACATTAGCCGAAGCTATTTCATATTCGTTTACTACTGCATCTCAGGCTTTGTCGAGAAATTCGTACTCATCAGAAAGTTTCTTATAATCAAGACGAATGTGTTCGAGTTCAAATTGGCCTATACATATTAACCTCCAAACTTCTCTCTGACTCCACCAAACGAGTAACATCAGCTCGAGAAGTAGTTAACTCTTTGCTAAGAGCATGCGCCTCCGCCCTAGCATCATCCCTTTCTCGAACAAGCCGTTGTATATAGTCCTGAACTTCGGGGCCATGAGATGATCGGGCTTGGCGAAGCTCTACTTCTAAATCTGCCACCTTAGCTTCTAATAGAGAAGCAGCATCGCGGGCCTCATAAATATTCTCATGAGTTCACAACAACGTACTACTGAACTGTCGACGTTCAACATTCATCGTGTTTTGCATCTCAACCATCTGCTCCCGTCGTTCACGATACTTAGACGATAACAGATTATGTTCATCGGCATGAGAATTCCAATCGTCTTTTACTTTAATCACTTCAGAAACTAGCTCTTTGATGCGTAAAGCTTGCCGAGACCTTTCATTCCGAAGCCACACTAACTCTTCGGCACCACCCGCTGAAGACAGGCGCGGCTAACTAAGAAAGAACACCAAGTACGAGAAGAAGGGAGAGAAAGGAACGAAACAAACCTCTAGATGAAGTCCCCGCTGATGATGCATCGGCCCGAGCCTTCTCAAGTTCTTGCCGAAGAGAAGCCACCTCTTGACGAAGTCCTTCGCTAGTAGCATCGGCGTGTTGCTTTCCCTTCAATTGCTCCTTCAGCTATACTATCTCCTTGTCCTTGAACTTAATGGACTCCTGAGCAACAAGGAGCTCATCGTCCCTTTGACGAAGTTTTGCCTCCAACTTCAAGGCCTTGGACCGAAAAAATTGGTACAGTGTATGGTTGCACCTCTCACTGTTCAGCAACTACAATAGAAGGGGAATCAGAATCGAAAAGAATAATTTGAACAAAGAAGAAACAAACTAATGGAATACCTCCATAATACGCTGCTGGGAAAAGCCATATTGATGACCATCAGCGATAGCCATCATCTCCGCAATAGTAGAGGGATCATCAGCCAACAAGCTCGGAGGAAGGATAACACCAAGATCACGCTGCCACGCTTCAGTCACTCTATCACGAGAAGACAGCTCCATACGTTGACGAGTGAAGGCATCAGAGTCTCTTTCACCGGGAATGACGGGGGCAGGATGAGGAACGTCCATAAGACCTTTCTTCTTCAACCAACCAAAGGTCTCATCCTCATCGAAACGCATCACCGCACCGACAAAGTCAACCGAAGAAGCACCAACAGCAGCTTCTTTATCCTCTTTCTCCTTGGCTGCCAGCTGTTCGGCATCTTCACCATCGGAGTTATCCTCGTCCCCTGCGGTTTTCGTTCCTTCCTCATCCACTACCTCCCAATCATTGCTAGGAGACAACAAGGAAAAATCTGAAGCTATCCCCATCACAGCACCAATATCCACCTGACCACCAGCGGAATAGATCTTGCCAAAGGAGAATTCCTGATTCGGCGCCGAGATATTCATCGGCTCGGGAATTGCTGATTGAAGATCAGCATCTTCATTTCTATGACGAGGAGGACCGCCCTCGGGTTCATCCCTAAGATCGTCTTTGGGCCCCTCAGGAGCAATCTCTTCTTCTGAATCTTCGTCATTATCAGGAGTAGACTCAGTACGTTATTCTTCATCGGTCTCCTCTTCCTCTCCATCGTCAAATTCTTCTTTGTCACCCACTGGACTGGTAACTTCAGGAATCCCCGACTCTTCAACCTCCACAGTAGAAGATTCAAGGGGACAAATCTTTTTCTTCCTCGAATACTATAGTAAACACACGTCAATCTATGATTCAAGGGGGAAAAACACATATACAACGCATTATGTTAAATCATACCTTGACAGCAGTGGCACCCCTCGGAGGAAGAACAGTCTCCGAACCTTTTCGTCACCAACATCATCGGATTCAACAGCTTCAAAGGTATAATCGAAATTCATACCGATAAAATTCAGTTGCCAAGGACAGAAATCACCGTAGCGGGATGGGGCACCATCACGAGGTTTACTTTGAGGAGTAGGCTTCCACCCATGCTGGCCAGGGATCTAACCATGGGCCCAAGAACCGATAATTTCAATAGGCGTAGCATGCCATTCATAATCATGATCGCGGCGAAGACGTTCCTTAAGGGGGGAAAGCTATGGCTTATCAGTATTCTCAGTACCAAGAACGAACCGTAGCTTCGTATCACTAACATCGCTCAGACGACGAACCTCACCATGTGGAGCCGCCATTGAACGGAGACCAACGCTCCACCGCTTTCGGTTCCTACTATTAACATAGTCTCCAAAAGAAGCATTGAAATTCTTAGGGGTATACAAACTTCTCTCTTCGGGATTAGGAGTGTAGCACGTCATCGTCGTCTCACCCTTGCTCTGAAGGTAACACTCACGAAGAGTTCGTAGATAATTTCCACTCAATTGAACTACTGAGCGGCAGTGGGTACGATGAGTAGAACCTTCAAGCTGTGCCAAAACATTGTAGTAAAAAGAATCTCCCAACTTGTACAAAGGAAGCATCAAACCCGCTTCGAAGGCCCCAACAGTTATCAACAGATGCTGGGAATCATACTTGTAATTCTTGATCATATCATAAGTGAGATCGTCACCCTGATTGTAAGAGAGAGCCTCAAAATGCTCAAGGCCGTGCTTTATTTTAAACTCTTCAAGATCGATATGACTGAAAGAAACAAGAGCCCGCTTATTCTTTTTCGGAGCAGGACCAGTTTGCACCGAAGGGACAGCCCCAGAAGACGTTGTTGTTCTACCCGATGATGGTTTCTTCGGGGGACTCATATCCGAAGACTTCCTCTTAGTTGCAGCTTTCCTAGATAGATCCAAATCTTTCTTCGATGAAGGAGCGTTCAACGAAGCTTTAGATTTCTAGGAAGGTGAAGGATTGGGAGGAGTAATGGAACAGAGGGGTTGAACCTCCAGCGGTTCTGAACGTTGCGAAGATGACCGTCCCGTTGGTCGATTAACGGTGTAGCGAGAACCTGTCACTTGATCCCCCCCCCTCCCCCTTTTGAGCAGCACCCTTCGGATCAGATGACTATGAGGTTTTGCGAGGACGGAGGTCCGATTGAGAAGACCTTGGTGGTGGACCCTTGGGCGGAGATATATCGGGACTTTTATTTGACGAAGATCTATAAGGACTCAACGGCGGAGACCTGTAAGGGCTGTTTCTGCGATTGTTACCAACCATCGTTACCTAAAAAGGGGCATCGAAGAACAACAAATATCAGGAATGGATTTGGGGATCACTATTTTGCATCAAGAACACCAGTTAAACATAAGAAAAGTAATCGGAACATATGACTTCATATTTCGTGATGAAGAACAGGGGCAAGTTTATATACTTTCGTATATCATGTTCTCCACCACGAAACCCTCAAGAACAAAGAACAGCAGCAGAAGCCATGATAAATTCAACAAGTAGCAGAAACAAGATGAATAGTTCTTCGAAACAATACCTGTAATAATGGCGAAATTGAAAAAGAAGGATATCCAACAGATAATCAAGAAATAACAACAATAGTTCTGATGAGAATAATGACGTTATCCGAGAAGATCTCGTCAGAGCAAATCTTGGGCAGTGTCTGAGGAAGCAAGTACCAGTAGAAGTGAAGAACAAAAAGACAAACTTAAAAACGAATTAAACTCTCCTCAAAAGACAGAGACGAAACAAGGGAGAATAAGAATGAAGAGGAGAATAAAAGTTATTTCCTTTGCACCCTCTCTCATACTTATAACCGTAATAAATGAGGGAAAACCGCCACGAGAATCAAGAAGAAATAAATGCTAGGAGTGGGAAACGTGCCCTAAAATCTAGGGGAAGTTATTGCAGGAGTGGGAGAGTTTCTCTTCAAACTTTGACTAATTTCAAACTTAGAAGAAAAGGGGCAAATTGTATACACATAAATCAACAGTCAGCCACGTGTCAAGAAGAAGACACGTGTACGCCATAAGATGGAAGAGCATCAAGACTATGATGCCACGTTGCAACACCCCAAGGAACTTACATCATCATCGGTTGCCATGTGCTCGTCACCAAACGAATCCGACGACAGAGGATCGGGGAGTACCTGAAAAGGAAGACTCCACGAAGCACCATAGAAGACCAAACACCTACTTTACCCTATCCCAAGATAAATCCGAAATGAACGGAGGAGATGGGTCTAACAGACACGGATGTGACAACAACAGTGGCAGCTGTCTGACGCGTGCAGTCTGCTCCCAACCACCCGCCATTAAAGCTACATGCATAGAGTACGTGTCAACACTTCTATAGAGGAAACAAGGGCAGACGATCGTCACACTAGGATACCGTTGGACATCATCGGGGCATGACGAAGATACCTTCGGGATCAGCACGCTAACCAAGATGATAAGGAACAACTATCTCAGAGAAGAGGGCCCCCCATACAAGGAGCCTATAAATACCCAACTCCACCAAGAGAGAGGGGGTCGACAAAAATTTAAGGAGAGAGAACTATAGTTCAGGAGAGAGAAATTGTAAAGAGTAAGTATGAGTTTTACCTTCTGCTACCTTCGTTCCCTACTCAGAGTCATTCGACTATCCTTTGTAACCTTATATGATACATAGTGAAAAACCGAACCCTTCATGGACGTAGGCCTTAGTGCTGAACCACGTAAATCATTGTCTCATTTACATTCGGCACTCATAGTTTTCTTATACTCATATTATGCTTCGTTTGAACTATCATAGACGCATCTGCGTTGTGAAACAAGGATGAGCCCAAAGGCTCAGAGTTTCTCATATAAATGTTGCATACTGTTTTGTATGAGTTTTAATCATCATAATAGTTTTATCGATACCGCGAACATTGGTTGTGAACACGATGCTATCATCGTTACATCTGTGTTCACACAATTCACGACCATTAAATGTGTCATTTTGTCATATGCATAAATATGGTATTGCCCAACAATGTACTATATTTGAAAGATGTTACACTAAAAAATAAAAAAAACACGCAGAAAATACCCAGCTCAGAAACAACACATTTTTGGTTTAAACCAACATACAGAAAATACCATCTTACCACGTCCAATTTTTTTTTTTTTTTTTTTAAAATGTAAAACCTTGAATCCTACAGCATTCCCACGACCAGAAGCAACTCCTATCCTTCAATAATTAGCAATCTGATTTAGAAATTTAGTTATCTTTTTTTTTTTTTTAGTTGATCAATTTTTTTACATTTTGGATGAACTGCTGAACCCTGAGAAAAATTTGAAACTGAGAGGACACCTAATTTTGATAATGTTAGTCAGATTAATATCAACCTCACGACCTAACGTAGCCTAATTACCATCCATTGTTTACTATATGAATCCGGTCAAACCATATCCTAACTCGCCAATACATTTTATACCCAAATGATGAAGAAATGAATTAGGGACAACAATAATGCTACGCAGAAGGTGATGTTTCAAAGTGCTTACCCATAAGATAGATGTTTGCAGAGAACATGATTCTAGTTCTTCAAAAGCAGTAAAATGGAACTTATGACGCGTATTTTCACTGTGGTGGAATCCAGTGTTTTCACCTTAGTGTGCCACCAAAAAAATGCGCGTGAGTCATTTCTAGCAGTGCGGAATTTATTTTTTTCATCTGCAAGATTAATTTTGCTAAGTGAATACGTTAGACCCTCGTGCAGTAGCGGCCAAATTTTCATATAAGCTTTTTAGGCACAACCATACAGCTGATCTCCCTGTGACAGAAAAAATGTTAGCTAGATAAATAGTCGGAGAAAGGGATTGATAAAGTCGTCACTATGCAGAACATGTAATTACATTCTCCTCTATCATCAAGAGGTCCAATCTTGAGACCTCATTGGTCCCCATAAAATCCACTTCGTTCCATGTTCGGGAGATCATGACCCGAATCATCCAGTTTTCCCCTTGCGCCATGTCAGCCAGTTGATTGAAGCTCTTGCAGGTGTTTCTTAGCATGGTTTCTTGTAGCCCCTCCATTTGGCTCGCCATTAGGTTGTTCAGCATGGTTTAAACACGGAAACAAGATTAAGACATAGTTTTTCCATAGTTAAACCAAAATAGCTTGAATAAAACAAATACAATGAAAATAAAGTAGGGCTTGCAAATAATACCTGGTGTTCGAGCAAGAGAAGTAAGGCAGAGCAGTAGGTGGTATGGTATTTTTTTTAGTTTGTGAACCGGGAATTTGAGAGAAGAATGTGATCAGAAGGGACACTATCGTGAGCTTTAAATGGTCCAAACTTTGGGCAAGAGTAATAAATGGGAATTTTCCATATATAAATAGAAGGTAAAAGGATTTCAAGGAGCAAATTTTTGGAATTTGTAATCGGTACGAATGATTTTTGCTACCAAATATAGTGAGTTTGTAACCGTTCTGATAATCCATGGGTATCTGTAACGGTTGTAGCATTGATTCTAGAATATTAACTCTAGAAGATGCTATCAGGAGATTCATGGTATCATTAACCGGAGGAATACAACTTTTTTAAAAAAATTGTTGGATAACCATCATTAAACATGTCTTTAATTAGGTTTTCTTAAAAAGGATTTTGAGGAGCAAATTTTGGGAATTTGTAACCGTTCCATGGGTATCTGTAACGGTCGGTATCTTTAATAGGAAGAATGCAAAGTTTTTTTTAAATTGTAGTCTTTAATAGGAAGAATGCACAGTCTTTTTAAATTGTAGGATCGCCATCATTAATACGAAAAAGCAAACAGGTCTTTAATTGGGTCGATCTCGAACGTTCTTTATACCCCTAAACTGTATAGCCAGATCGTGACCATCCTTTATGTGACTAAACTGTATCATCTCAAAATACATATTAGTTGATCCATCTCGACCGTCCTTTATGTGTCTGAATTGTAGATGGCCGTCGACACCCTCGGTAAGTTTTCTTTTGCTATTCTTGTTGTATAGTGATTCCTAAGATTTTGTGAAGATAAAATCAATTTTCAATTACTTATGCTTTTGATTCTTGTTCTTAAGGGATATCTTAATTAGTCCAGAAAAATGGTTCCATATGACCTAAACCATGAAGCATTAGTTGTGCTTTTGCATTTTGTTCCCAATGATATTTTTTTACATTCACTGTAAAATCCAGTTTGTGTTATACCATTGCTAGATTATACGAAGGGATGTAATTGTTCACATGTTTAAAGTTTTTATCATTTTTTTTCTGTATCAAAAGCAAACGTAAAAACCCGGTACCGACTTGTATCAGACCGGTCCTATCGGTACAGGTACATGCACCGATATAGGTACAAGTACTCAACTGAGGAACCGACTAGTAGGAGGTACATATACCAGGTTCTTGAGAAACCTAGACCGTGCCGGCCCATATGCAGCATCACCCCATTATATCGTGATGTTTAACCATGATTTACAGAATTGTGATGTTTAACCCTGATTTGAGAATCGTTGTCTTTCAAAACATATTAGAATTGGCCGTCACTATAGGCCGTGCAGCTGCACTTTTCGTGTACAAGTTGACATTTTTTTTTTTTTTTTTTTTTTTGGAGAAACAAGTTTTGAACAGGCGTCTTTTAGTTATTTGGCTGTGTGCGTACATATCAAATCGAACAGAAACCCTAAGTTTGGACGTGGTTAAATGAAACAGTCCAAAAACCAGTAAACGTAGCTCACGTGTATGCCACGTTTGTCAAATAACGACAAATTTTCGTACGGGAGAAACAGAGCTTTGTTGTAGAGAGAGAAACAGCCACCTAACCCTTTTTTTCTTCACTCAGCACTGCAGCAGCATAAGTATCTTCGCACAACACTATACAACTCAGAAGACAAGAGAAGGGAGGAGACGGCTTTTAAATACCAACTCTTTTTATTAGTTAGCGTTCTCTCTCTCAACTCCGAAGTCTTTTAGGGTTTCATTTCTTTTGATCCATCCATCTTTCGATTCAAACAAAGTTGTTTGATCTAATCAATGGCGATGTCAACTATGATCAGATCTGCAACTTCTCCTTTACTCGATGGATCTCGTACTTTCGAAGCTTCTTCTTCCTCCTCCTTTATTGCTGGAACTCGAACTAATAATGTAAACAATTTTTTTTTTCATTTTTATTGAGATTCTCTATTTCTTTTTTCAAAGATCATTATTATCGATGATAACAATATTTATGGTTCTGATGATGATGCGTTTGTTTTTTATTTTTTCTGGTTAGGTTTCATTTGGTGGAGTTAACAGAAGTTTAAAATCAGTTGGGGTTCAGTCAAACGTTTTTGCTTCCAGAAATGTTCGACCTATCAGAGCTACAGCAACAGAAATGCCACCAACAATTCAGAGTAAATATTCATTTTTTTTTATTTTTTTTCATTTTGTTGTAACTTTGAGGAAAAAGAATGTAATATTAATACTTTTCATTTTGTGTTTGGTTAGAATCATCCAGCAGTGGAAAGAAGAAAGTTGGAATCAATGGTGAGCATTTTATTAACTTACGGTCTAATCGATATTTCTTGCATTCGTCCAAAAAAAAAACATGTTCAAACTCAACTACATGTTTGTTTTTGCGATCTATTCGGCTGTTCAATAGAGTTGTAATGATTATATTTGTGGTCGAGGTATGTGATGGATTTAAATTGTAGTCTTATTGGTCTGGAAATAAGGGCTATAAGAACCTAATCTAAAAAGCTCAGCTTCTTCGGAATATCGTGTTTTTGTAGGAATGAGAAGGTGTTGATATTGTGTAAATTAGGATAGTTGACAACATTTACACAATAATACTGGTTAGTTGTGCTTGTACTTGGCTTCACTGGTTTTAATACTTTTTGTTACTGGATAACCATGAGTTGTAAAATGGTGCTATGTTGCAAGTGCTAAAAGCTTGTAAGAAGATGGTATGTTGAGCGTACTAAGAACAGAAATTTATCCCCTCTCATATCATGAAATTAGTATGACTAGTAGTTAATGAATAAACGAAAAATATGGATCCCGTAAATTCAAGTGGCTGAAGCAAATTACTTTATTCTAAAGCTTAATGATCAGCAGTATGTCACCAAATTCAACTTCTTTTATTTTATGTCAAATGTGTTGCCTGATTCAAAAACTATACATAGCAAGTAGCAACTGGCGAAGAGAGTATGAGATAAAACTCCTGTTTGTGTAATGGCGTTTTAATGCATGTTGATCACTGTAGACATTTTTGCACTCCTTTGTGATGTTTGATGTTCATCATTTCATGTCATATGTAGGTTTTGGTCGAATTGGAAGGTTGGTCTTACGTATTGCGACAAGTAGGGATGATATCGAGGTGGTAGCTGTCAACGATCCATTCATTGATGCCACATACATGGTGAGGGATTATAGTTATTTTAAAACAAGAGAATCCCGAGTATATGGGGTTATTTTCTTTATTTTTTGAGAAAAGTGATATAATATGATCAGAGGCTAGAAATTGAGTGTCATTGTTGCAAGATGTTCAGGCATCCTGTCTCTACTTGTTTTAATTGAGTGTGTTTTCCTTGATTAGATACTGGACTGACATAACAATGTGTATCTATCCTTTTTTTTTCTCCAGGCTTACATGTTCAAGTATGATTCAACCCATGGAGTTTTCAAGGGAAGCCTCAAGGTTGTTGACAGTACTACGTTGGAGATCAATGGGAAGCAGATTAAAGTAACAAGCAAAAGGTACTTCCGCTTAGGAACTTCTGTTTGCTTTTTATCTCTTTAGAAGTTGTAGCACTTAACCTTTATCTGGTTGAACTTCTCTGATTTCAGGGATCCAGCTGAGATTCCTTGGGGCGAATATGGGGCTGACTATGTTGTCGAATCTTCCGGGGTTTTTACAACATTGGAGAAGGCAGCAGCACATAAGAAGGTCTGTGCTTAATTCTTATGGTGGATCGCTATTAGGCAGACAAATCATGCAGTTTGATTTCATTTCTCACACTCAAACCTTTTCCTCTCCTTTGTGGTCTTGCTTCAACAGGGTGGTGCTAAGAAGGTGATTATTTCAGCACCATCAGCTGATGCACCTATGTTCGTGGTTGGAGTCAACGAGAAGACATACAAATCAAGCATGGACGTAGTTTCTAATGCTAGTTGCACCACCAACTGCCTTGCTCCTCTTGCAAAGGTTATATTAATCTTGAAAATAAATAAAATTTAAAGCTCTCAATATTTAACCTGACTGATATCTTTACTAGATATGGACGATCGAGGGTCATCAAGAACTCTAATTTGTTGGTTGAGTGGGATAGATTCTCAGTTTTTAATGTTCTAACCCCATATCTTTTCTTGGTTTCAAAGATGAGGGTTATGAATCCATTGTTACTCATAAGATATTTTATTATTTTACCATTCAGGTGGTTCATGAAGAGTTTGGTATTCTTGAAGGTCTAATGACAACCGTCCATGCAACTACAGGTTGCCTACAACTTCAAGTCTATGTGCTCATTCTTTTTCAGTTATTTTTTGTTTGCAAGTGTTAATATAGTCAATTCTGCTATCTTTGTTTAGCCACTCAGAAGACTGTAGATGGTCCTTCTATGAAGGATTGGAGAGGAGGTCGTGGAGCTTCACAGAATATTATCCCCAGTTCCACTGGTGCTGCAAAGGTAGTTTTTGTGCCTATGTATGCTTCAGAGTTTTTGATAGAGAATAAACTGTATGAGTATAGTAGATAATACCTTTTAGGTAACTACATGGAGAAGGTTGAACGAAAGCAATATCAGTTATTACAGAGCAATCTTCTTAATGACCCCTTTCTTACAAATAGAAGATTTTTGTTGTTCTTACAGTTACTCATTAAAAACTATCTTGGTTGTAACTTTGTATCCACATTTTGAATGCAACCAATACTTCCGAATTGAAAAACAGATTTCGGATAAGCTGGAGTTAAGAAGTATAATCTTTTTCTCTTCCAAAGATCTAGTTCCTACCATGTTCAACTTTCAAGCCTTCGGTTATAAGTTATAACATTTAAATGACCAAAGGGTGCAAGATTTCAGTAATGTTGCTTAATAGTTTCAGTTTTCTTTTATGGATTCTGAGCTTTTAAATCCTGATTTGCTTGCTATACTCTGGTAACTCATGTGAAGCTTTTATTGTGGAATTTCGTAGGCTGTTGGAAAGGTTCTACCTGAGCTAAATGGAAAGCTCACTGGAATGGCCTTCCGTGTCCCAACACCAAATGTTTCGGTGGTTGACTTAACTTGCCGACTTGAGAAAAGTGCTTCTTACGATGATGTGAAAGCAGCCATTAAGTACGATAGCTGTATCCTACGTGTTCAACTCATAAAAAGACTAAAAGATGTCTAACTCATTATTTACTTGATCACTTCCTCAGGTTTGCATCAGAGGGGCCATTGAAAGGGATTCTTGGATACACTGATGAGGATGTTGTCTCCAATGACTTTGTTGGTGATGCAAGGTATAGTTTTTATTCTTTTTTTTTTGTTTTGGCTCCTCCCCTTTGTTGAGATCTGGTATATTCCATCTTCATTTAGTAGAAAAGAACTGTTAAAGTTAAGATGTTGTCTCCATGTACTTTGTTGTTGATGCGCGATATTGTTCTTAGTCTTTTTCTTTTCTCCCCTTTGCTTGAGGTATAGTATTTTCTCTACTCCTAAACTATAAGAAAGAAGTATTAAAATTAGTGCTGGCATTGTGTATATATATATTTTTTTGTCAATGTACACTTGAAAAGACAAACTAAAAACTAGCTGCAATAAAAAACCTTGCCTACATAGTATTGTCCAAAGCCAATGTCTTTTTACTAGTGTTTTGTTGTTTGTGTCCATACAAATAGAAAGGTGGCATCCCTAAAGCCAGACATTGTGAGAGTTTGTCTAGCTATTTTCGTTTCTTTTACTTTTTTTTGTTCTAAATTATATTCATCAACGGATGGAAATGTGATTTGTGATATTGGTCTTGCAATTGTCCCCAAATTTTATTTTTGGGCGCTTCTTTTCTGCAGGTCGAGCATATTTGATGCCAAGGCAGGAATTGGGCTGAGTTCTTCTTTTATGAAGCTTGTATCGTGGTATGACAACGAGTGGGGCTATAGGTATAATTGCATCTCTCCTTTTCTTTTGCTATTTCTTTGATGACATAAAACAATTTCCTGAGTTTTAATTTTGTGCAGTAACCGTGTTTTGGACTTAATTGAGCATATGGCTTTGGTAGCTGCTTCCCAAAGTTGAAATGTTCGCCTAGGAGGTTTCAGTGGTCATAAGTTGGATTCTAAACAACAATTGAGCACCTGATGAGGCTACTTCATCCGATGTGCAAAGAAATAGAATTATTTGTAGAATTTACTCAGAAATGCAGTTTTGATTGTTTCCTTTTACGGCTCCCTAATGCATTTGAGGGATGTAAACATAAACGGCTCCTCTCTTTTCGTACTTCAATAATTTTATTTACGAGTGTTGATTCAGATAAGATGAGATATTTTTGATTTTTCCTTGGTATTTTTCTTGCTCCACGTGACAATTTCACATAAAGGTTACTCAGCATCACTGCATCACTATCAACAGAAAGTTCATAAACACCAAAAAATTATCATTGGACTTCTCAAAATGAGCTCAAGGATACACCTCCTCTTTTGATCAAGGTTTGAAAAACACCCGAAAACGGCCGTTAAAACGGTCACACCCATATACCGTGGCCGTGAAGGTCCCCGAACCCCGTATCTTTATAATGCCGATAAATAGGAAATGACGACAGTTTTTTAAAACCGTTTTTCAGTTTTCACGCACGTTATAACCGTTTTTCTAAAATTAGTTTGAATGTTTTTTTTCTTCTAAATAACATTTTAACGTGCGTTTTTTAGAACTGTTTTCCCGTTATCACGCACGTTAAAATCGTGTAAATAACTTTCTTACCAATTTCACATAAAGGTTACTCAGCATCACTGCATCACTATCAACAGAAAGTTCATAAACACCAAAAAATTATCATTGGACTTCTCAAAATGAGCTCAAGGATACACCTCCTCTTTTGATCAAGGTTTGAAAAACACCCGAAAACGGCCGTTAAAACGGTCACACCCATATACCGTGGCCGTGAAGGTCCCCGAACCCCGTATCTTTATAATGCCGATAAATAGGAAATGACGACAGTTTTTTAAAACCGTTTTTCAGTTTTCACGCACGTTATAACCGTTTTTCTAAAATTAGTTTGAATGATTTTTTTCTTCTAAATAACATTTTAACGTGCGTTTTTTAGAACTGTTTTCCCGTTATCACGCACGTTAAAATCGTGTAAATAACTTTCTTACCATTTTTTTGAGTTTTTTTTTTCGTTCTCGAGACTGGTGGCTTAAAACTTAGAATTAAAATTTCAAAATAATACAGGGAAAATAAACTACATGATTAAAAACTTCAAACTTAAAAAACATAAGATTATTAAACTAGTGTTCATCATTTAAAAAGTTACGCGAACCAACTACGACCACCACCCTTTTTCGATCTACTCATATATTTTTCATTTTCTCGACGGTTGCTTTCCTCATTATAGTCATCGTCCTGAGGATACTGGCTGTCTTCGTTCGCATAAATATCATCATCATTGTTACCTATTTCATTTTTGTTATCAATATTAGAATTATATCCTTCGTTCATATGTTGGACATCCTGGTCAGAGCGATCGGTAGTGTAACGAAAATCATATGTAGGATTCACATTCTCATAACCTTTTGTATAATCTCCAAATGAAAGATTACCAAAGTCATAAACAAAGTCACTCACCGGTAACCTTTCGTATGGGATTTCAACTTCGGGATCATGCCAGTTGTATGGTAGAGAGACAGGCTCTGGATTATTAACGGCTTCCTCTTCCAACATATTTAACCATTGTTCTTCTTGAGGTAAAACCGGTGTTTCATCTTCCCCTGCTATCCAGTCAAGCATATTGTCATCCCTCAGTAAACTATGAACGTCGTGAATATCAATGTTATGTCGCCTTGTTTTACCTTTAATTCTTTGTTGCTCCAACTTCAAATTGTACTGAACACCCAACAGATCATGTATTCTCGATGAAAGTAAACAATTGCGTAGTTTGGTGTGGATTCTTTCAAACACACTCCAAATTCTCTCTTATCCAGATGATGTATTTGTTTGACTTAATATCTTTACTGCAATCTTCTGGAGGGATGGATGCTCAGCACCATAAGATAACCACCAACTTACAAGATCACCATGTTGAGCCGCAATATGTGCTGATGGTGATGCAAATTGACCTTGCATCATTCGCATGCTTCCCTCCTACAAAGAAAAGTACAATTGTTACTAGAAATTCAATTTACTTAATTAAACATACTTGGAGATGGTAATAGTAATTTTGTACCTCTAGCATGCATTTTGCTTGTTCTTGCGCGCGCGGGCCACTAACCATTTTTGATATAACTTCAGTAAGACAAATTTGGGCTCAGAAATTTCATTATTGATGAGATTGGTTGCTGGGTTAAAGATGTAATAAGGATTGAGAAAATACGCTGCAGCATGAAGAGGAGAACTCAACTGACTTTTCCATCGTTTCTTTATTACACATACGATAGAAGCATTTTGATTTAATCCCAAACCCATTTGTATGGTTTCCACACATGTAGCAAGAGCATGGAACAAATAACCCATGGTGGGTTTGTCTGGGTCCAAAAAACGAACCATTTTCAATAAAGGACCAACCATTATGCACACACTTTGACACGTCGACCAGAACATCTCATTTGAAATAATATTCTTCACATCTCTAGCTTGTTTAGTTTTTGCCTCTACCGATTTCAGAAATTCTTTGTCTAGAAATAGGCTCTCGATAGCATTACGTTGATCAATGATACTTTTGAAATATCATAGTGAAAAACATTTTAAAACACCTACGTAAGGAATATAAACATGACTATCAAATTATACATATTTCTTATACTAAAATAATCAATTAAAATGACAGTTTTAGAAATATCCCATTTTTTAATGATATAGGTCATCTATTAGTGGGACAAAATTTAAAAATAAATAGGTCATCTATTTAGGGACAGAGGGAGTATTAAAAAAGAAAAAAAAACTTAGTCACAACGTTTTTTAGACACGTTTTCACGCATGTTATAACCGTTAGATAGGAATTTCATACCATATTTTTTTTTAATTTTCTATTTAACCGTTATAACGCCCGTTTTTTTAGAAATGCCATACAAAAACGCATTTTTTTCCTAAATAACACGTTTTCTACCCAAAATGTGCTCACACCCGTCAAAAAACGTTATAACGGTCACGCCTAGTACCCGTGACCTGAGCCGTGACCCCTTTTTTAAACCTTGCTTTTGATGGATCTAAACTGAAAACTTTTGAATCATCGAAGAGCTCCTCTTTTGAAAACTTTTGACTCTATCATCGAAGAGGGAGGATCCCTTTACATGTTTATTCTCGTGTTATCTCACATATTATACGTACTTGTTAATAAAAACCAAATAATAATGGATTAGAAAGTGATATTATAGGGGTGTGTTCTTGTTGTCAATAAAAACCAAATAATAATGGATTAGAAAGTAATATTATAGGGGTGTGTTCCTCTCTTGATGCTTTACGTTTCTACAAAAAATGAGCATATTTCGAAATACTAAACCCCACTTTCTACAATTCTTAATTTCGATGGTTAAAAATCCATTGATTTTCATCGGCTCATTTTCAAAGCAGTAGATGGTGGTGTTACACGTCTCGGATTGTACTCATTTTTGGTAGGTATGTAGAGCTTTGCAAGAGAAACATATTCCCAAAATATTAGCTTCAAATCCGATACCCTTTGGTTTTTATTCACGAATAATACGTTTAAAGTGTAAGATAATGTAAGAATTAAAGTGTGAACTGATCCTCAAAATAGATTTTTTTCTCTTTAATAATCAAATTAACAAAGAGAACTAACGTCTCTTATGAACTACACGCAAAGCCGGCATAATCCACACCGGTGGGATAGATTTACATTTTTCTTAGCCCACTGGGTTAGTTCATAGGCTACCTTGTTAGCCTGACGATTTACATAACTCTCCATGATAATCTCTAAAGCTTGAATGTGATTCTAATGTCTTCAAAGCTTGAATGTGAGCGATGATCTCTAAAGAAATTCTTCTTGTTCATATGATCAACAATTCCACCTACATCACTCTCCACGATAATATTCTTCTTTTTCCTCACCAGAGCCATCGATAAGACTTTTCAATTTGCCTCCATTTCTGCTTCTTCTGTCGAGTAACAGACTAGGTTTGTTGATTCTGCATAGATGAATGAATCTTCCGGGTCTCTAATGATTATACCCAATCCACCGTTACAAGAGTTCAAATTCCGATCTCCACCTGTATTGATTTTTATCCGATTCTCTAGCGGTGACACCCAGGTCAAAATCCCATGATTAGTTATATCCACTGAAGCAATGACTTATTTTTACTATGGCTTGTTTTGTTTCACCCAAGGAGAAACAAAAAAAATATCAATGCAATCCAGAGGGATTTTTGATGGGAAAAGAAAACAGACTCTAAAGGTGTTTACATAAAATCCTGGATTTTTGTTGTAGACACGTTAGTATGGGAGGTCTGGGTTTTAGGAGGCAACTAGAGTAAATCAAGCAATGATAAATACGGTAGCTTGGCGTTTGGTTAATAACCATAATGATTTATGGGCAAAAGTCTTAAAGGAAAAGTATTTCTAAAAGTCAAGGGTTTTACAAGGAAAGAGAAAAGACAAGTCTTCATTGACTTGGAATTGTATTCTTCAATGAGTAACACATACAAAGAGGTATAACATTTGGGAGTTAGGCGATGGTAGTACAATTAATGTATGGAGTGATAATTGGATACTAGATTATGCGACAAATCTGGAAAACCTACATCCTTAGAGAAACACAAACATAACACTTGTAGCTGAGTTAAATAAACTAAAATACGAAGAAGTTGAATAAGGTTACTTTGGGTAACTTGTTTAACCAAACAGTGGTGAGCGATATCATGAACATTATAAGCTATATATATTTATATGTGGAGCTAAGTAATCCATCTCACCAAATTTCTCAACACTCATGCAAAATTTTGGAAGACTTTATGGAGTATGGATACATCTCAAAGGACCAAACTTTTCATTTGGAATTGTTCACAAGATGTTCTTACAACTAGACAACAATTGGTTTTATTTTAAATGTGGATACACCGTATGTTTTCTGTGAAAAGGCAGTAAAATCTACTTATATATCTTTTTTCTTCCAATTATTGTGACTATGCAAAGGAAGTCCGGAAGTTGCCACCAATGGTTGTTCAGGAAGTAGTTT
Source organism: Papaver atlanticum (assembly GCA_023531105.1). Taxonomy (NCBI): domain Eukaryota; kingdom Viridiplantae; phylum Streptophyta; class Magnoliopsida; order Ranunculales; family Papaveraceae; genus Papaver; species Papaver atlanticum. Next base: position 3,810,275 of record JAJJMB010003267.1, on the reverse strand, counting down.
ACTATTGTACTACTTTTGTAGAAAACTATAATGAATGGGTACCTGGGAAGGATAACGCAATTTCTATGACACTTGCTTCAACCAAATATTGGTTCATTTAGAAGGAGAAGTGTGTAAGAGTTTTTGAAAACAATAAAACCACTCCTGTTCAACTCTCTATATCCATTACAAGTCATTATTGGCATCCTATAAGTGATATAAACTGCAGCATAAACAGATTCCTAATACTATAAAAATATATAACAATTGGATACCACCAGAAATAAATTTTGAGAAGACAAACTGTGATGCTTCTTCGATTTTCGCAAAAACTAATGCTGGTTTTAGTATCATTATGTGTAAAATGGTAAAATGGGCAGGCACTTTCAAAGGAGCAGCAGCCGGAAAACTTCATCTCAGCCTCAGCAGAAGAACAAATGCAGTGATACTGCTTCATACGGTAAAATGGGCCATAGTAAAAATCTTGAAAAATTCGATCGTTGAAGGAAATCGTCAGCCTAGCAAAAATTATTTGAAGGGAAGGAATCATTCTTGATGAAGCTAAACATCTATCAACAAAGTTAGTCTCTTTTTTAGGTTTCCATTTTGGTGTCAGAATAGCTAATGGAGCTGCAAACTTATTGTCTAAGAGGGAAAGAAAATCAGTTTTCTCTAGGTTTTAGGAGGATATTATACCTGCTTTTTTAATTCCTAGGTTAGCTTTCGGTTATGCAAAAGTTTTTGATGTAAATAACCTAGTAAATGCTGACGTTCAGATTTCGAGAAGTGTTAATCTGCTACTTTTTTTAAAGGCATCAATATCAACGAGTTACCTATGAAATTGATAGAGTTTCTTTTTAAATCTATCCTCCTTGGCAAGATAATCCGGTTGTATACTACTGTAAATTTTTTGTTTTCTCAGCATCCTACTTGGTCTAATGTCTCTTTTCGAGTCTGTAATAAAGCTCTTGCGAAAAGAGCTAGAATAAATCAGTTAGACTTTTCCTCCCAACTGGTTATGTAACTGCTGAAAACCCAACTAGTGAATCTAACAAGGTTTGCAGTACACTCAAGTAAACTCATTCATATACTATCAATACGTGTAAATGAATCGAAAACTATAAGTACTAAAAATGTAAAGTGCAATAAATGTAAATTACACAATGGGTTTGATACGGTTCAGCCAAAGCCTACATCCATGGAGGTAATGAGTTTGAGATCTTACTACAAGATGTTGAGGTTACAATATATTTGAATGTAGGTGCAAGTTAAAGGAAAAACTAAGTATTAAAATTCCCTCACTCTACTCCTAACTCTCTCTCCTGTAATTTCCAACCCCTTCTGCAAATCTCATGTCATCTATTTATAAAACTCTGACTGGGTCCCGCCATTTTCTCTTTCCATCTCCAAGACCGAGTATCAGGTATCGCGTGTGTGACTTCACGATATTTTCTGGTGTCGTGTGCTTCGCTAGAAGCTCTCTACGTGGAGGATATGGTTAGGTGCAGGTAGTTGGAGGCACTAAATGTTGAGTGGGTAGGCTAGCACGTTTGTAACGGCTGTTTCTAGTTGTCCAATCACATCAACACGTCGTGTTCAGATTCTAACCATTTTGTCCGATCTATTAAAGTAGAATCAGGATTTCTCCAGTTCTTCGTGTGTATCAAACATAGGATGCATCCGGTCTGAGATCTTTCCAAGTGCACAATGTATATTTTGCAGTTATAGTTTGCCTCAGATTTTTTTTGAGGGTAATTTAGGTAAATCAAAACCCCACGAACGCCGCCACCTACGCATGATTACTATTTTGCATTTAATTCTCCAAAGTTCCCGCTCCACAGTCTCTCTGCTATTTAAGGAAAATTCCTTACCTGAATTTATTTCACATTCTTCATTCGTTTATTAGGTTTTTCTCTTATGACCTCCTAGTTCTCATTAATTTTTCTGAATTTTACTTCTTCTTGCCACTAAAAGTGTTTTTTCATCCTCAAGTTCTTCTTCTAGATTCTGAAGCCATGATTGTTGATTGTATCAACACAATATGATACTTCACCACCTGGTAAGTATTGATTCATCACATGATTTCCAGTTCTTCCATGATTCATGGTGTTCTGATAATGGTTAGATATAGGCTTTTTACCACTTTGTGACTTATCCCTTGGCATTGATTTTCTTTTCCATTGATGACTTTCTTACTCCCCTGACTATGATGTTTCTGTGGTTTTGGTTCTTTTATCTTTTGTTTTTCATTAGTGGGATTTTGACGCGTGCTTTTCCTTTCCATAGTCATGGATAATTCCAACAGAATTGGAAATATATCAGGACAGGATCCTACTGACAGATCGACTCAAATCATCAGTAAAGAAGATAAACTCCCCAAGGGGTCTCAATATGAAGTGGTGAAACCTCCAAGTGGTAAGAGCAAAGCCTAGGATCGTGGGAAACATCCCGACCCTCGTCTCGGGATGCAGTCATTCGCTGATATTTTAGACGATGATGTTGCCTTTAAGTAGGCCAGGCGAAACGATCTTATGTTTGTTCATTCTTACTACACGTTCCGCAGAGATCCTTTAATTTTCGGGGCTCATATGGTTGAGCAAATGCGCTTGAATATCTATGAGGCTCTCCAAGATGCGTATTATGTCCCTTCCAAAAAATTATATTTCTTGGTCCTGTTAATGGTGGTTTTTAGTTAAGGGATAAAATAGTAAAAACCTCCCTTTGATGCGCCGTCGTTCTGCAAAGAAGCTGAGCCATTTAAGAGTGATGAGTGCCCAGGCCTCCTTACTTACATATGTATTGAGCAATTCAATTTATATATAAAATTTACCCATAATGGCGCGTATAGCAATAACAAAAATATTCTGTAAATTTTATCTTCTCGCCAGCATTATTCATTAATGTATGGCTCACTGAGTATTTTCCTATGCTATGTTCCCCAGTTGAATTCTAATTATTGGCATGACATGACGATTAATGTTCACTCGCAGCGGAGTAGCACAAATCTCCCGAAGTGTTAGTATTGAGATCTGCGTGAAGATACTCAGGAACACACGGGTTACACCGCTCTCTGATAAAGAGATTTTGTGTCAACACACTGTTAAAAGTGCGTCGACACGCTTAATTCCTTAATAAAAATAAGCCTAGACTGTCCATGTCAGTCTTAAATCAATCACGGCCACACAATTCGGCCGGCCAATTCAATAAGCTTAGCCTCTTCCTAGCGGCACTAGGAAAACTCCATGGTGTCCATCGGCAGACCCACCGTCATCCCAGCCAATTAGAATTTTCTTAACCTACCAGCAACGTCCTTGATCGTTGGAGTGAACTAGGCTGGCTGCGCTTCAAAATAAAAGCTCAACGAGCTAAGACCGACCATGACGGTCTCAAAACCATCGCATCCACCTAACTTAGCCGGCCTAGTTGGACGGTTTAGATCTTCTTTCGAACGATCAAAGAGGTATAGTTATGATCACCGGCGACTCGCCTCCATCCCTGGTCGGTCGAACTACACATAGCAATCCAGGAGCGCGTCAAACCGCTTGCCCAAAGTAGGGTGATCGTGCGTTTTTTAAACCCTAAATTGAGTCAGCGGCATTACACAACTGCCGCAAATCGATCACGACCGTCCATCTTCGCCAGCCTAGTCGAACGACCTAGATCTAATTTAAGGTGGCCAATGAGATGCTGGCATGCTCTCCGGCAACCCGTCTTTATGTGTACTTAATCGACTTGTCCAAATACGCGGCAGACACCCCAAATCTTTTGGCCAAAGGTAGGTTGACCACACGGCATTAAACCCTAAAATTCAATGAACGGCAATGAACAATTGCCGCAAATCATCTCATCCGTCCAACTTCGCTAGCCTAGTCAGATTGCTTCGATTTAATTTCAGGTGGCCAACAGGGTGACGCCATGATCACCGGCCACCCCTCTTCCACGAGGAGCGATCGGCCAAGTCACGGGATGCGCGCGTAGCTCCTACCAACTCCCTGAAAAAGGGTGGTCATGCTCCTTTTAAGACATTAAGCTCCACGACTAACTTAGACGAGCTCTAAAACAGCGATGCTTTATATTTATCGATCATGAAAAATGTTTTATAAATATTGATTCCACAAATAATTTTTTGACCTAAAAACACTATATGTTGTTTTAAGCGGCAAGTCTCATAACTTGACCCACTCGACAACCTGCTGTGTATATTTTCCTAAAAAATACTTGAGAAATCAAACATGTCACAAACTGGGGATGCTCACTGGGGTATTGGGCTGGCGGTTTACAGCGTGCGGCGTGCAACGCGCCCATTACACGAAAGTGTCAGGAAAAAGGGGGACAATAAATAGCAGTAAGAAAGAGTAGTGGGTGTAAGGGATGACCAGTCTTCCTCCATAATGGAAACATGATAATTACCCCCTTTTGGACAACCGCACTTCTCCACTACTTAACTGTCTCCACTTCCTATGAGATCATGGTGCGCTCAATCATGACTTGTATAAATAGGTTTTCAACCTATTTCGACAAAGGAGAGACAAGTGCTATCAACACAAGTAGCCAGAAACCATATTCTGATACAAGTCATAAAACAGCCACACCTTCATAATTCAACATTCTGATCTCAAACACCTTCTTCGCTTCCCTCCCTAAGATCAACCCTTCTCCTTCACTTTGTGACCGAATTGAATCTGGAACGACCATTTCTTGGTTTAGGCCAGAGTCTTACAGATTGATCTCTCGAATCTAAAAGTACTCCAGTGCAGTGCATTTTTTTATGGTTTGAATTCGTTTCTCATCAAGACACCCAAATTTACCAAAAACAACAGAATTAGTTTTTACCCCAAAAGTAGCTCCAGCAACGAAATGCGCAACTAATGCCGTGTCGGTTTCGAGAGGTTCTTTGAAGACAATTGCATCTACAACCATGGACGTAGCACCTTTATCCTCCTCGGGAGGGGCAGCAATGTTCCCTGCGTCGTCATCCATCTCCACCTCGAGATTAATTTCTGTTACGGTTCCACCTTGCAATATTACTGGTTAATATTTATTTCACATCAAAGAGCGAATCATTTCTCATAAAATATACAGAAGACGTACCAGCTCATCTTCCAGCTCGCTAGATTCTCTACTACGCCTGGAAGTACTTCCTTTATCACTGTCGGAGCCTGAATCTTCTTCGTCCCCAGCTTCATCTTCGAGAGACTCAGTATCGCCGGATTTCTCTTCTGAAGGCACTGTGTTGTGGATGCGTGCGAGGCTAGCAAAAGCATTCACATTCCCGAAATCCTGATTTTAAAAGGAGGAAGATGTTTAGTGAGGCTAGCTCAAAATGACTAAAATTCAGCTGGTTAAGAGAAAGCACATACGTACCTGCATGTTGGAAGAATTTAAAACTTTCGGAGCTGTTGAGATCGTTCGAACGCCTGCACGCTTCTTTGACCTTGCCTCTTTCTCCCGGGGATTTCACTCACCTTGTTTAGAGACACGAGCTCTGGTTCGTTTGCCCGAAGGAAGCGTCTTCAACAGCTTATGTTTTTCTAAGGTTTCGGGGGAAGTTCTGCCGCGTGGAACGCCACAACTTACTACACAAATTTTTGAAAAGCCAGGAGCTCTTCTCTCCAGAACTCCTTGTACCTAGGAGTCGCCACCGGTTTTCTCCCTGAAAGCAAGAATGATAGGCTCTTCTTTGTTGCAAAGACGCTAGTATAAAAACAGAGGTCAAGAGATCCACTGGAGCCTTTAGCGGGCGACAAAAAGGGATTCCCTGATCAAAACCCATTTGACGAGCGGCTCTATCAATATTATAAGGAACCACAGTAAAAGACTCCTTAAAGAAAGATGGAACATATCCAGGTGTGCAGCTTCGCATAAACACGATTTCGCCGATACTCATGTCCTTTCCATCAGAATGCAACATTATGTCCGAGGTAAAGGCAAACGTGTTTGGATGAACTATAGATGAGTGAAACGACGCCCAAGGACGAAAATCTATGGCATGCACATTATCAGGAAAGTCAATAAGCTTCAACCCAGGCTTCGGACGCCTTTTTAGCCAAATGAGTATCCTGGAGCCTCCGTATATACTGGAGAATGAAGTTGCAGGATTAAGAGCGTAACCTTTGAAGTGTTCCCATAAGAGTGTTTTGATAAAGGCGATGTGAACATGTGATTCTACTTTCATATATCCGTTGGAGACATACATGTCAGCTGATAGAGAATCCAGATGAGAATACAAGGAACCAAGGAACAAGCTGCCTATGGGAAGGACTACGCCTTGCGCCAGCCTAATAAGAAATGTAACAAGCCTCCGTCTTATTGTCTTCGTGCCAGATCCATCATCAAAAACGTCTCTATAAAGCCACAAGGATAAAAAGGCAGCAACGTTGAGCACGTCATCCAGCACCTATCCTATTTTCGATTTCATAGGAAACCATTCAGATACCCACCAAGTATAGAAGCATTTTTCATCATTTTCCTTCTGATTATACTCTTCTACCTTTTTGATTAGAGTGGCGTACATCACCTCTTCTTCATCAGATAACTCAAAATCAAGATTCCCGGCAACTGGAAGACTCGGCAGAATAGCTACGCTTTCTAAAGTGATAGTTATTTCACCCCATCTACATATGGCCGTATGGGTGGAGGGACACCAGCGAGAAATGAAAGTAATCAAACCTGCAACAACTTTTCTGATGCGAAGTGTTGCAGACGCCTTGACAGCTTCAACGACTTGTGCTTTAACCAAGTTATTCTTGATATGATTATTGCCCAGCATATACCTCATCCATCCTTCATAAGAGCGCAGCGGGTTGTATAAAATTTTGAAGTCAATAGGGGAAGCTGGATACTCTTTCTTCTCGAGACAGAACCTCATCACACGCACTGGAGAAACTGATGGAACAACCTCTTCGTTCTCTGAACCCGTAAGGAGGGTTATCTTATGACTAGGATGAGTCCTAATGTTCGGATAAGGCACGACAAAGAGCTCATCATCTATGTTTGGCATATCTTTGGAATTGTTAGCGCTTTCCAGGTGACATATTAACGAGAATTCCTTACGTTCACTTTCAAATAACTACAGTGAAGCAAAACGAAAAAGAGTCACTACTTCATTATAAAAGGAGGGAATCATGCACACAACTTCTTATCAAAATTCGACGAAATCACTAATGGTCGAAGCTCATGGATGAAGAAATATGTGGATCACAAACTAGCAGGAATGATGAATGGGGACACATTCACGCAAAAAAAAAAAAAAAAAAATTTGGCCACGGGACATACGCCCACAGCCGGGTCGAATAGGGGTCTTCACCTGCTCGAACAAAAATAAAAATAAATAAAAATGTTGCCGCGGGTATTACACCCGCGGTCAAAACCTAAAACTAGGTTTTCAAAAAAAGAAAGAAAGGGAGCAGCAACACTACTTACCTCTAGTCCTCCTGCTAGCCTCACTAGGATCTTGCTGTCGTTGATAACCTCTAATGATGCTATCCTCACTACCATAATACCAACAAAAGAGGATTCATTCAGGATTGAATAGGGTTGCAAAACTATGGAAGCAACACATGCAATTGGCGTCCATACAAAAAAGAAGAAAAGAAGGGAGCGAAGATACCTACCTTGCTGCTAATGACGGACGGCTTGCGGTGGAGCTGTTGGCGGTGACAACGATGGAGCACCTGCTAATGGAAACCAGAGTGAGCAAATGATTAAAAGAAGGGGAGTTAACACCATTTTATATACAAGGTTTTGGAGTTCGAACGAGAGGAGGAATCCCTCTTGGATTCACGCACGGACGACCGGGCCCGCAGAACCAATGCACGACGAACTGGCGGCGCAACAACACCAAGCCCACTAGCTGCACGGTCCCATGCTCGAAGAGCAATTGAGCCTCTCCCGGTAACTTCCATCTCCTTGACCATGTTGATTTCATTCATTGTCTATCACCATCTATAACTTACCCCGCAACAATGTCACTGTTACGTACTAAGCAGGGGACTTAATGTTGATGGTGGTTTTTAGTTCAGGGCTAAAATAGTAAAAACCTGCATTTGATGCCCCGTCGTTCTGCAAAGAAGCTGAGCCATTTAAGAGTGATGAGTGCCCAGGCCTCCTTACTTACATATGTATTGAGCAATTCAATTTATATATAAAATTTACCCAGAATGGCGCGTATAGCAATAACCCAAATATTCTGTAAATTTTATCTTCTCGCCAACATTATTCATTAATGTATGGCTCACTGAGTATTTTCCTATGATATGCTCCCCAGCTGAATTCTAAATATTGGCATGACATGACGATTAATGTTCACTCGCAGCGGAGTAGCACAAATCTTCCGAAGTGTCAGTATTGAGATCTGCGTGAAGATACTCAGGAACACACAGGTTACACCGTTCTCTGATAAAGAGATTTTGTGTCAACACACTGTTAAAAGTGCGTCGACGCGCTTAATTCCTTAAGAAAAATAAGCCTAGACTGTCCATGTCAGTCTTAAAACAATCACGGCCATACAATTCGGCCGACCAATTCAATAAGCTTAGCCTCTTCCTAGCGGCACTAGGAAAACTCCATGGTGTCCGCCGACGGACCCACCGTCATCCTAGCCAATCAGAATTCTCTTAGCCTACCAGCAACATCCTTGATCGTTGGCGTGCACTAGGCTGGCTGCGCTGCAAAAGAAAAGCTCAACGAGCTAAGACCGACCATGACGGTTTCAAAACCATCGCATCCACCTAACTTAGCCGGCCTAGTTGGACGGTTTAGATCTTCTTTCGAACGATCAAAGAGGTATAGTTATGATCACCGGCGACTCGCCTCCATCCCTGGTCGGTCGAACTACACATAGCAATCCAGGAGCGTGTCAAAACGCTTGCCCAAAGTAGGGTGATCGCGCGTTTTTTAAACCCTAAATTGAGTCAACGGCATTACACAACTGCCGCAAATCGATCACGACCGTCCATCTTCGCCAGCCTAGTCGAACGACCTAGAACTAATTTAAGGTGGCCAATGAGATGCTGGCATGCTCTCTGGCAACCCGTCTTTATGTGTACTTAATCGACTTGTCCAAATACGCGGCAGACACCCCAAATCTTTTGGCCAAAGGTAGGTTGACCACACGGCATTAAACCCTAAAATTCAATCAACGGCAATGAACAACTGCCGCAAATCATCTCATCCGTCCAACTTCGCTAGCCTAGTCAGATTGCTTCGATTTAATTTCAGATGGCCAACATGGTGACACCATGATCACCGGCCACCCCTCTTCCATGAGGAGCGATCGGCCAAGTCACGGGATGCGCGCGTAGCTCCTACCAACTCCCTGAAAAAGGGTGGTCATGCTCCTTTTAAGACATTAAGCTCCACGACTAACTTAGACGAGCTCTAAAACAGCGATGCTTTATATGTATCGATCATGAAAAATGTTTTATAAATATTGATTCCACAAATAATTTTTTGACCTAAAAACACTATATGTTATTTTAAGCGGCAAGTCTCATAACTTGACCCACTCGACAACCTGCTGTGTATATTTTCCTAAAAAATACTCGAGAAATCAAACATGTCACGAACTGGGGGATGCTCACTGGGGTATTGGGCTTGCGGTTTACAGCGTGCGGCGTGCAACGCGCCCATTACACGAAAGTGTCAGGAAAAAGGGGGACAATAAATAGCAGTAAGAAAGAGTAGTGGGTGTAAGGGATGACCAGTCTTCCTCCATAATGGAAACATGATGATCACCACCTTTTGGACAACCGCACTTCTCCACTACTTAACTGCCTCCACTTCCTACGAGATCAGGGTGCGCTCAATTATGACTTGTATAAATAGGTTTTCAACCTATTTCGACAAAGGAGAGACAAGTGCTATCAACACAAGTAGCCAGAAACCATATTCTGATACAAGTCATAAAACAGCCACACCTTCATAATTCAACATTCTAATCTCAAACACCTTCTTCGCTTCCCTCCCTAAGATCAACCCTTCTCCTTCACTTTGTGACCGAATTGAATCTGGAACGGTCATTTCTTGGTTTAGGCCAGAGTCTTACAGATTGATCTCTCGAATCTAAAAGTACTCCCGTGCAGTGCATTTGTTTAGGGTTTGAATTCGTTTCTCATCAACACACCCAAATTTACCAAAAAACAGCAGAATCAGTTTTTACCCCAAAATAGGTCCCATCCACAGATGATCCTACTATATCCTCCATTTCACAAATGGCTAATGACTGAGGACGGTGTTGAGCTTGGTGGCTGGCGCTCTTATCTTTCTTGAAAATTATTGGCATTCTTCACATTGCTTGGATAAATTGGTCGCGTCCTTGATCATATATGGCCAATAATACCCTTGCATTTGCCCTTTCTGTGCCAGCAATCCTCTTCTTCTATGGTTTCCGGTCTCTCCATAACGGATGTCAGTAAGTACCCTTTGACCCTAGGTTCTCGACAAGAACCATAAGAGCGGTCCTAGAAATGATATTCGGTATAAGATTCCATCCCGGATCTCGTATGTCGAAGACTCTGAATAAACTTTTCTTGCGGCCTTTGTCTCAGACGACAGTGTCCTATCAGCTAGATAATTGTGGATCGGGAGACACCAATCGTCTTCTTCTTCTTCGTCGCTCTTCTCTTGGCTTGGATGGAAGTTGGTCCAGCATCTTATAGATCTTCTTCAAGAATGAATTCTCTGACATAATCTTCCAAGTCTTTGTCTCCTATTTTTGATCGATGCTTCAAGCTTCACCGATGGCTCATTAGTCTACCTACATGGATGTTGCTTGTATTTTTGTCTCGAAGCAATTAACAGATGTAGGCCAGGGCATCCACATGCCGATTATTTTTTCTGCACAAATATCTGAAAGTGATGTTGCCGATTTGGGATGCTAAATATTGAGTCAAGCCCATGTAAGCATTGAGTGTAACATCATTGGTGTTTTATTTCAGCTCGATTTACAAGGTTACAAACTGTGAGTCGCTTGTTAGGAGAACATTGGTAATTCCTAGCTCTAGGATGAATCTTAAAGCATGGATGACTGCTTCGTACTTCACAACATCGTTCGTTCGCTTTCCAAACTCAAGTCGGAAGGCATGGACCTTACGGTCTTTGGTTGGGGTGATGATGACGATGACGATGCCGATACCTTACTTGTTACAAAACCCATATACAAATACCTCCCATCTCCTTTCGTTTGTTAGGACCAAGACATCTGTTGTGAGGTCTTCTTTTTCTTCTTCCATTCTGGGGTGTTGTTCACTTCTTCCTCATCCTTCAATGGTAAATCGGTTTGGAAATCGGCTGAAATCTAGGACTTGGTTGCTGACCTTGTTTCGAAGATGATGTTGAACTGCTCGATCTACGCATTCCACTTTGTCACTCTCCCCATTCTGTTGTAACTTCTTAATATAACCCTTATCTATGGTTTTGTCAGACCACGGACATTATGAGCAAGAAAGTATGTTGGCAACTTTTGAGTTGCAAATACAAGGTCGAAGATTAGTTGTTTGATCTTTGTGTAGTTCCGCTCCGCGGAGTTGAGAGTTCTGCTGCTATAGTAGACTGGCTGCTCATTGTGGTTGTTGGTTCTAACTAGGACTGCGCTTACTGCATTGCGTGTGGTATCTAGATTGAGGGCTAGGACCTCATTTGTCTCGGGTTTTTGAAGGATAACGAGTGTTTACCAGGTGTTCTTTTATCCTTTGAAATTCCTTCTCGCGGTCCTCTGTCTACATGAACTTGTTCGATTTCTTCAATGTGTCGAAAAACGGTTTGCAGTAGTTCAAAGATCGGGCTATAAACCTGCTTAATGCTGCCAATCTCCCTTTAAGCTTTTGCACTTCCATCAAGGTCGTTGGTGAGGGCATTTCTACTATTGCTTTGATCTTAGAAGGATCTACCTCTATTCCGCATTTTATGACCAAATATCCCAGATATTTTCGGACGTTATTTTGAAAGTACATTTATTGAGATCAACCTTGATTAAATACTTTCATAGCTTCAAAGATCTCCTGAAAGTCCCTGATGTGGTTAATCGCCTGCTTGCTTTTTACTAGCATATCATCCACGTATACTTCCAATGTTCTGCCTATCAGGGATGTTGCCCTTGCATTTCGTAATCCGAACGACGTCTTTGTATAGCAGTACAATCCTCTTGGTCTTGTTTTGCTAATGTTATCTTGTTGTAGCCAAAATGTACGTCCATGAGCCACAACATTTGATGCGCCGATGTAGCCTCCACCATTTGATCAACGTTTTGAAGAGGGTAGCTATCCTTTGGGTACGCCTTGTTCAGATTGCTGAAGTCGATGCATATTCTAACGCCTCTAATCTTTTTTGGTACGATGACCAAGTTGGAGATCTACATTGGGAATTTTACCTTCTTAATGAATCCTGCATCCATTAGATTTTTCAACTCCTTTTCCACAGCACGGTGATACTCTGGGATCACCTTTCATAGCCTCTGGAGAAAAGGTGCGGCTCCTGGTTAGATCTTCAATTGATGGCTGGCGATGATTCGATCGATTCCCGGCCTGTCTTCCATTCTCTAAGCAAAGATGTCTCTATACTGGATCAGTAAGTCGACTAGTTTTTTCTCCTACTATGGTGGCATCAGTGTTCCAATCTCTATCAATCTTGGCAGCTCAATGGTTTCGATATTCACATCTTTGGTTTCTTCCACCGCTATGAAATTCGGTTTTGGCTACCCGAGGACCGTAGCATTCTTTAATTGATATTTGGTACTACCGTCGTCGGCCTTGGTTCCCAATGTGATGGATACGGTCTCTGGGTTCACGCAAGTTTGAGATACTGATTTTTTTTCGCGGTCTTTGTGAAAAATGCTTCTTGATCGTCAATATTTTTATGCTCGGCTTGCGCTTTCTGAGCTTTACGCTTTGCTTCACCTCTATCGATCTTCAACCAGTATTCGGTGGCGGTGCACTCTTTTGATGATGCTTGATCACTTTTGATTTCTCTTTTGCCTTCTGGGGCCGGTAATCAGAGATGCTGATGATAAGTTGATGCAACTCCATTGAGGCGATGAACCCAGTAAATTCTCATGATTGCGTTGTAGGGTGATGGAGTATCCACTGTGATGAACCTTGTGATTATGCGCATCTATCCAACCTTGAATTCTAGCGGGATTTATCCCCTTGGTTTTAACAGGTCCTATTGAAACCGTAGATGATGTAATTCGAGCTGAAAAGCTTGTCTTCCGTGAATTCTATTTTCTGAAAGGCATCATAAAAGAGGACATTCAATGAGCTTCCCCCACCCCCCACCCCATCAATGAGGATACTAGAGTGTTTTAACTTGTCGACAAGAAGAGTCATCAGGAATAGGTCATTGTGGGTCTCGACCTCTTGGTCAACATCTTCTGTAGAGAAAAATAGATAGGTGGTCATCCAGTCTTCCCATGGTTCTGCAACTTTGCTATTGGCTCGTGATCTGTTACCCTCTTGCACGCTCTTCGGTTGATGTTTTCCACCTACAACGGTAGTTGCTATTCAACGTGCGAGAAGGTGAGGATATTTATGACCTTTCGGAAGACGGACTTACTTGTTCACTGCATTTGTTGTTGTCGTGATAATGGGCTCGATGTACTTTTGCAAGCTCCCTTCATTGATCATGTCCTGGATTACATATCTAATATTCTTGCAACGATCTGTGGTGTGACCATTGAACGCGTGATACTCGCAGTAGTCTTTATTGTTCTTTGACTTCTCAGGCTGAGTTCCTTTCAAAAACTGTTATTTTAAGCTCGGTCGATTCCGGATCTCTCGCAAAATCTGCCTGATGCCTTTGTTCAGCTTGGTGAATACTCTGTCTTTGAATCCTTATCTTTTGCAAATGGTTACTGGTCTCGCTGGGTTCGCTTCTCTTCTCTTGGTTGCTTGCATTCACTGCGCGCTTCGATCTTTCCGATGCAGGTTTCACCGATCGATACTGACGATTATATCCACCTTTCTAGTTGATTGACAGATTTTCACCCATTTATCAGATGTATTCTCTCAGCGTTTTCCCGAGGTCTGGTAGCTAACGTGAATAGCTTGTCCATGTTGGCCTTTGTCGTCATGTTATACATGTAGGTCTCTAAGAACACTTTGGTGGTGAGCTGACGATAGGAGTTGATCGAGTTAGGTGGGAGATTTTCAAACCAAGTTAGCGGTGATGCTTTCAAACTGGATAAGAAATACTTGCACGTGACGACATCTTTGGTTTCCCAATGTACGAGTACGCGTGCGTAGTAGTTAGTACCTCAAATGGATGATAGGGTCACCGGTGCTGTCGTAACATGTGAAAGGGGGCATAGGTGCATTCATGACATAAAACATGAATGGCGATGTGCGAGCTTCGTATATGACTTCTTCTAGACGTGCTCCGCCTCCTTGACGAGACTTCAGACCGTTCAGCTCTTCCCTCAACATCTCCATATGCTCATACATATCTTTCATTCGGTTCTGGTTGGTCGTACCTCTGTAACCGGATGGAGTATGTGATGGATCACTTGGGATGTTCATCACATTCCTCCTTCTTAGCCTGACAGCCAGCGGGTCTGGGTTGATGACGATCTGATTATTCTTGTATACTCGATGACGACACCCGTTTACCTGGGATGCCCCTTCGTGATCTGATTGATGTGTTAAGGACCACTGCTGCAAATCATTGACTCCCTCCATCAACCGCTCTTTTAACATCTGATTCTCTTGCACGAGATAATGCATGTCATCCATGTACTCTTTTCGTCCCTTCAATGTTTCCTTTAGCATTGTGACCATCTGGATGGTTTCATCCGGCTTATTCAAGTTGATTCCGTTTTGAGCGCCACGGTCTACGAATTTCACTTCGGCTAGAGATGCAACTCTCGATGCTGCACGTGCTACGACTTCCGCTATTGCAATAGGCTCAACCTCCGCTGTGGTGACTTCTCGATTTGCAGTCATAGGTGAAGTTCCATCGACATTTGTCTCGATTACCCGAGGGTTTGGGTATGTAAGTGGAATTCTCTGGTCCATAAAAATTTCCTCAATGACCCCACTATGTGGTAAACGATTGAAGATCCAGCCTGCAATCAAATCATGACTCACAGGCTCCGAACGTGTTAGCATTTTTGATAACTGCATTCTCGGCGTCTCGCCAGTCTGTTCTATTGTGTCATTTTGGAGAGCCGCTTTCGGTGCTTTCAATGCCTTTTCTGCCTTATCGGCCAACACTCTTGTTGTTAGCGTGTCGACTGCTGCTGCTTTAGTTGTTTCCGCTCTAGCTTCCCTTTCCTGAATCACGCTTTCTTTAACCGCTTTCTCTCTGGCAGCCTTTTCTGCCTCTGCTTTGGCTTCCGCTTTAGCTTTGTCCCTAGCTATCTTTATGCGACTTCAATCTGGTTGTCCGGTAGTTCGCTTAATTTCTTTACCTGCTCTCTGGAACTTGCTCGTGAATTAGGCTTTGAGGTATGTGGTATTTCCTTTGATTTCCCCATCCCATTCTGCGATAACCCTGCAAGATCGAAAAGATAGCCAAAGCGAAAACTCCCTTCAATTTTATGCGCGGTGTGTTAGCAACGTGAATCATTTTTTCAAAAGAGAAGAAAACTCCTTAAGTTAAAAAAACAATAGTGGCATCCTTTTGGACGGAGATGTTATTTATAAGCTCAAGTTTCATCGGAATTTGGCCCCTAACTGACACTTAGCAAAAAAAATATTAAGTAAATGATGTGTCCTTTTGGACACTTCTGTTTTGTGTTCCATGATACTCGAAAGAATGACTTATAATGGATAGTCAGCCAGGTCTTGTAGAGAACTGTTCGTAGATATCGTAATGTGATTCAGTGGCGTGTCTTGTATTTGTAACTTTACCATTTCAAACAATCCAAGATAATGTGAGAAGAGAATATTTTGAAACACACACCCTCAACATATGTACCATAAATTTATGATTTGAGTTTCAAGAGAAACAAAAGGCTATCAGCGTTGTACTGATTTTTTATATGATCTTTGAGTGTTTCACTGTTTAATGTTATTTATGAAGCATAAAAAGTTGTCTTTTAACGTTGTACTGATTTTTTATACGATCTTTGAGTGTTCACTGTTTAATGTTATTTATGAAGCATAAAAAGTTGTCTTTTGAGGATAATCATGACTACTATAAAGCAATATTTACACCATGAAATAAAAAAATATTAAAACCAAAATTGTTGGTTTTGAAAGGTTAAGGAAGATAAATCTTTTACCGATAAATCTTCTTGTTTTTAACGTTAAACAGTAACCGCTAAAAACCCAACCCGTGGATCTAGCAAGGTTCTTGGTACGCTCAAGTAAATTCATTCATATACGACCAATACATGTAAATGAATCGTAAATAATAAGTGCTATAAATGTAAATGACACAAAGGGTTTAACATGGTTCAATCGAAGCCTACGTCTCTACGGGGATAAGAACTAAGTATTACAATGTCGTCCCTCACTCTACTCCTAACTCTTCCTCCTGTAGCGTCCAATCCCTTCCCTTCTCCAAAGCTCATGTAATCTATTTATAGAACTTTGATTGGGTGCAACCGTTTGCTCTTGCGATCTTCAAGACCGCCAGACCGGATATCTTGCATAGCTTGTGTGACTTCACGGTCTTGTCTGGTGTTGTGTGCTTGGCTAGAAGCTCGTCACACGGAGGATCCGGTTAAGTGGAGGTGGTTGTAGGCATTAAATGCTGTGTGGGCAGACTCGCACGTGTATAACGGCACTTTTCATCTATCCAGTCACATCAACACGTCATGTTCAAGTCCTAACTATTCGCAAAACTGTCTCGAGATCTGTTTTTAAGTAGAATCAAATCCTAACTGTTCGCACAACTCTGTCTGGAGATCTGTTTAAGTAGAATCAGGATTGCTCCAGTGCTTCGTGTGTGCCGAACATAGGCTGCTAGGCTGCTTCCGGTCTGAGATCTTACCACGTTTACGGTGTATATTTTGCAATTACAGGTAGACTACCAGCTAACTCTTAATGCAAACAATTTCTGTACCAGCGAACTCTTCTAAAGAGGGGTTAAGGAAAAGAAAAAAACCCAAGAGATGTTTTTGAATGGCATTTTATGCCGTTCTCTTTCCGATTGGTTCAATAGTTATAATAAAAGAATATTGGTCGATGCTAAAATTTCATCCGTGTAAACAAAATCATATTCACCTTTCCAGGTGACATAATGTCTTCACTGATAGAGCACATGCGTCGATGTTGGTCCAGAAAATTAAGACTTGGGGAGCGGATTTTTTTTCCAGCGATTGGATTGCTAACAGATGACCGGAGGTCACAGCCTAAATTGATAAGAAAGCATTTTGGATTAAATAACTGAATTTTAGGCAACTCTCTTTTTGATTTGCAAGTTCAAATACATGGGTTAAAAGGGAGACATATTATTCCATACATTGGTAGATCCAAATTAACATTACTCTCTCGAATTGCCAATTCTAAACAAAAGAGTAAACCTTTATTTCTAGATCATCATTTTTCGTTTAAATACAAGGATTTTGGCAGTAACATCGTCGGCGGACTCCGCGGCAATTACCATCTGAGAATCTTTCAGTTTGACAGACGTTTCGGCAATTGGTGTCACTAACACAAGGCCCTCTGAATTTATGGCTTTTTGAGTCGCACATCCTGTTTGTCCTAGCACCATCAACCCTCATCACCATCCCCTCCTCTGGGAATCACATAAAAGACCAAACCATATAGTCATAAGTTTTAGCTAAATGAAAATATATATGCTAGCAAGGGATGAGAGAACTTACGGAAGGTTAACAACAGCAACATGAAGAAAAAAACAGAGCAAATAACGGACTTGGTGCTAATGCCACTCTTCATGACTGGAGCAGTATACAACTTTACCTCTCTGAAATGGTTTGGGTGGATAATGCAGCTAGCTAGCTAGTTTATAACCAGGGAAACGGCAAGATTGAAAACACTACGTGGCTGTTAAGTGTCGATACGTGTTTACTGCCTTTTGACATGCGTTCAAAGCGCTGGTGACACCTAAATTGCATGCAGGTCAAAGTTTTACCAATTCAAATCACCTTTTGCATACACCTTTTGTAAAAATGTCCTGGGCGTAACACCCACGAAAATTAGCATTTAGTGACCCGACACAAGGCTCATCATATATCTCCATGTCAATCAGTGAAGGCTCATCATATTTCTCCATGTCAATCAGTGACGGAACTAGAAGTCTAGAAGGTACTTAGCACGATAGTTTTAAACACGACTGCTCACGATAAATTACTCATACAACGATGATACCAGGATCTGTGCCACACCGTAATTTTTAAGTCAGTACAAAATTACAAATTCAGGGAATGGTACAAATTTTGAAACTTGCGGTAGTAATTGCTAGTCAGCTAAAAATAAAGCATGTGTGAGTGAACCAATGCACGATATTTTCCGTGCCTTCTGGGTAGTATCAAAAATTCCACAACAGAGCCTCGCCATGCTATAGTGGCTTAACAGGATGTCAGGAACTGCTTTTAGACTCAGTCTCTCGATCATTGATGTCTCTTTCTTAGCTTGCACCATAGACCATTCTTAGTATGAATTGTAGCCCCTGTAACTAGTTCCACAGACTCTGGAGATCCCTTAAGCTCGACATCGAAATTCTGTAACAACATAGCTAATGCTACAGTAGATTCCATCAGGGCAAACTGGTCTCCTACACACTTACGTGGCCCTCCGCCGAACGGTAAGAAGGCAAAATCTGCAATGATCTGAATAACGAAGAGACGGTTAAAGTACGAGTGCCGAAATTATATATCAATTGAGTCTGGTAGTAGGTATTTTGTACCTCGTTGGGGTACATTGCTCCAGGACTTCTGGAAGGATCAAAACCTCCCCATCCTTCTATACCTTCACTTTTCTTTTGGACTAAGAACCTTTCCGGTTCAAAATCATTAGGCCGATCCCAAAAATATGGAGACCGGTGAAGATTGTAAACCTGGAAAAGAACAAGTTAGTTTCTTGTAAACCTTCAAGTCAAGAATTTAATTTAATATAAACGAAAGAGGTATACAATAACCATCTCATGTTGTTCGTATCACAAAATCATGGGTACCAGACAACTTTCTAACATCCTCTCTCCTTCATTCTCTAAATCAGAGCAGAGTTTGGCAAATACAAAATCAAGATGATAACCATTTAGTAGGAAGGATTTAGGTGCTGGCGAGTACGGAACTCAGGCTGTCAGTATCACCACCCACTTTACCACTGTACTACAGTGACACCTGCAACCATCTACTTGATTTCCTTATGAGGAAATCCCTTCTCTTAATAACTTTGTGAATCACAGACTTTAGACAATATATCAGTACAGGGCAAATCTGAAGATAGAAATAGCCAAAGTTGCTGCATATTCTGATTCTGATTTATTCCTACAGAATGTTCAAGCATTTCAGTCTTTCCCAGCCAACACTAACTTGAGAACTTATTGTTGAAAAATAAAAGACTAGCTTGAGAACTTCTTTCATATCCTGCTAGAATAAAATCTTAGTGGATATACTAGATGTTAAAAGGACTACTTACAGAGATAAAGATGTCGGTCCCAGCAGGAATTGCATATCCATCTTTTTCCCCGTTGTATCCTCCTGCATAATTGATTGAACTTTAGGCATCATCCACACATCCATAAAATTCAAGTAAAGAAGGTAATCGCAATACTAGGTGATACACATGTCAGTTATATATCATCATTTAAGTAACATGTCAGATGAACCACAACTGCATAATTGCATAATGTCCCGATGAACCACAACTGCAATCATCATTTATTATATATATGTCAGTTATATAGAGCTAATAATAATGTGGAGTCGGTTAGACACTTGGTGGTTGTACGAGGAAGTCTGGGATGAGTCCCACTTGCATCCATAAGTAACATGTAATTATCTAATCTACGAAACATTTCATATGAGAGAGTATCAGATGATTCAGCAAACGCCTACATCTTGGTGTAAGAGAGAACAGGTACCTGGCAATACATCAGATTTGAGGGAACGCCTAATAAGCAATGGGGGTTGAGGATATAAACGCAGTGATTCCACAACAATAAGTCTTATGTACCTAAAAGATTAAGGTTTACAGTTAAATAGTACTCGAACAACCTAGAAATAAGGCCTATCCAATAATCGCAATACCAACTTGAATATACATATATGATATTACATGCACACAGGTTTAATACGCTACAAAAAGTGTTTAATGAAGTACGTGTTAGAAAAGTTGAATGGTCATATCATATCTTATATTTCTCTGCTCTAAAGATAGTGATCGGCATATATAGAGTTGATATCATTCATCTAGTTGGTCCAGAATCCAGATAAATTTGGAAGCTAAAGTTTGAATGTTTCGGATTGTTGGACAAGACAAATGATGATCATGAATGTGATGTACACACTTAAATTTAGGTGATTTAATTTGCAGACGTGCCATATAACATTCTAGTTCAGTTTGGAAGAGGTATTCTCAATTTCTTAACACCATAATTCATTTTACAGTTTTCTTCTTCTTGTATAAAACGGTTCTCTGGACTAATAACACATTCAAAAAGTTAATTTTGATAAAAACTTCACAGATAATACCCAGAACCAAAGATTTAGTTACCACTTCCACAAGCAAGTGTGACTTACTCCAAATTCTTGACGCATTCATAAGTTGTTTTGCCACGACCAATGACAGAATCAATCTCAGCTTGAGCTTTTCTCATTTTCTCAGGATTCTGTATTTATGAACTAAACTCAAAACAGCTAAATTTCCGATAACTCTCAATAGAAAGCAAACTTTACAGTTTATATCTGTAAATCTTATTTTAAAAGGAACTGCAGTATGAACCTGAGCAAGTAGGAAAACAGCCCAAGTTAGAACAGCTGCAGTTGTTTCATGTCCAGCAATAAGCATGGTCATCAGGTCATCCCGAAGCTGTAATATCAAAGTAAGAGATAAAATAGTGACTTACCATACAAACAGAAATTGAAATTCAGTTGCGAGGGAAAAGAAAGTAAGAATTACAGTCATAAATATTAGAAACACCTAATTTACGTGTATGTAAATGTAATAAATGAAGAATGTTGGATAGTTTACCTGCCGGTCGTCGACATCAGCTCCACGCATATCAACTAGAAAACGAAGAAGACTTGCATCCTGCAAGCTTACCGCAAAGACAAAGTGCAACATTCATTGGGACTTGCTTTTCTAGTACGTTACATGCGAGAGTAAAAAATCTTGAGTTAAAAAAAAGGTGGAATCTGTTTAACAGTTTCTTGGAGAAGTCAAATCAACCTTCAGATTTGAGTAGTCTCTTTGTTGCAGTTTCTCGACATCTGTTTCCTGCAGAAGAATAAGAGAGTCGAACTCAAAAACTGACTAAATGTTTAACTTTGAGGTCTATGCATGAGAAACAGCATACATGGTTATTGTGCTGTGAGTTTATATTTATGTAAAGAGTAAATACTGGTTTCTTATGATGACTCTTAAATTTATTAAGGATACATATAAGGCGTAAAATTCTGCTTTAGTGGAACTAAAGGATTTTCACTTAACTATAACTTACAGATAGAACAGAAATACTTCAAGTTCAACCACATTGATTGCTGTAAACATTATCTAAGTAAAAACTCAATAAACCAATCAAGCCTCACCAGAATCAAGGTGGACGGATTCAGTAATCTCATAAACAATGCACCATCATTCAACAAGAGATCTAACTAGAGAGGTTATTTCTTGTAAGACGGCGACTATACATTGTACCATATCTTCTTACAGATCCAACAACATAAAAAGCCAGTCTTACACAATTTATAGTGTTTCTGCAGGATCATTTAAGAGCTTAATATTCTAAGTACAATCTATCAGTTTCAGAGACATCATTTATCATTTAAAAGGATAAAAAAAAAGAACATTATACCATCGATTATAAAATTTTCAAATCATCCGTGATTTACTTTTCATGAAAATAAAACATCATTAGTAATTAAATCATGAGAGTTGAACTTAAAATATCAATTTGTTCAGCTAAGGTTTCATCTAACCTCCCTTGTGTCTTTTGCATTTCTTATAAGCCCATCAAGGCAGTCGTTGATAACCTTAAGGTCATTGTGAAATTTGCGCTGCCTTGGAACCAGCCACCTTGCCAGGGGGAGTTTCCAGTAAGGAATATAGAAAGTTGATCGGTGTTCTGCTTCGAAAAGAGTACCATATACTGCCTACAGTGAAAACAACAACATATAAATTAGTGATTAACATGGCTTATAATATCTATTCAAACCAAATGGACTACAGCAAACCACTTCAGAAATATACATTACTGCTCGAAACACATAAAAACCCCTAGTCTTACATTCCGTAAATGAGAAAAAAGTCCACTTAGCATTGTTTGATCAAACCTATTTAATTAAAAAGTACACTGGCAGCAAGCACCCCTTCATTCCCAAACTCCACCATTGAGACGGCTTAGGGAAAGTTTTTTTTGTTCGTATATTAAAACAAACATCCTGAGCCCGGAAATGGGTCCAAGTTTTAGCAACATAGCAAGAATCCCTCTACTGAATGTGGAGCAGTACCAGATCATGTACACATTGTCTAACTATTTTTATGCAAAGCTGCTTGTTTTAAGCAATAACTGTGAGACAAGATTAAGCTTAATTGTTTAAACACCTGCACGAAGCGGGAGAACTATTGATAGAGAGTTGGCAAAAGGAACAAAGATTCACTTTGCTTGTTGTTGGTTGTTTTCCATAGTCACAGACTTACAATTGGGCTAAGTACTTACATGCTATTTTTTGAAAACTTCTTATTCCTTATCTGTCATGCATTAAAGCCGTTTAGGTATAACACAAGAGTGTACATCCATGAGGCAGTAGTACATGATATCTTTCTTGGTATACCATAACATGATGAGAGACAGAGAAAGAGATTGACTCACTGCTTGAACTTCATCTCTTCCCTCTGTCTCAATGAGTAACATCCTTGTAATCTACGAGTTAAGTTTTTCAGATGAACAATATTAATTTCAGATGTCACACATTGTGCTTCTTACATCTGAAAATTACGATACCCTGTGGTCTAGGTAAATTGCGACTTCGGCACTTCGCATCTACTCTTACCTTAGCATTCTATCAATGCAATCTATGAATCAGCATTTTAATCAATAGCAATCAATCTGTCCTGCAAGTAGTGAAAGTATTTTAATGGAAAACCATTAACATTTCTGGCCAAATACCACCCACAAAGGGCATGAAACAATTTTTCTACATCTTCAACCTAATGTGTAATGGCAATATAAACCAGATTGAACTTTAAATGTATACTAACCAAGATATTGCATAACCTATGGCTGTTGGAGAAACACTAAAGTATACAGATCGACCGTAAACAACAGCATAGTAGACACTTTATATTTATAAACTAATCTTCGTACCTTAATTACGGGAGATTCTTTACTGATGGAGCCAAAGTCATAGTTAAAGACACCAAGCCCAATAATGTCAAGAGACAAATTTGAAAACTCAGCTTCCAGATCCATCTCAATTGTGTTTCCTCTAAGTCTTTCCTCTACTTCCAAAAGTCTATCAATTTTCGTAATGGTTCTATCTGAACAATCAGTGAATATTTTGACCATAGCTTCCAGGAATAAGGTATGAAAACCAGGAGCAATAACTGCAATGCAGGAGGATACCAGATTACCATAAAAAGGTAACACCAGAAATTGCAATGCGGAGAACATGAAATCAAGATG
This sequence comes from Papaver atlanticum, assembly GCA_023531105.1. NCBI lineage: Eukaryota > Viridiplantae > Streptophyta > Magnoliopsida > Ranunculales > Papaveraceae > Papaver > Papaver atlanticum. The sequence continues at coordinate 3,786,548 of JAJJMB010003267.1, read as the reverse complement.
TTGAAATTCTAGAAGATAGGAGGGATAACATAATGTAATTAGAAGTTTCTGAAAGAATAGGCAGGCCTAGATGTAAATAAAAACATCTTGATGCTCACCTCTTCTCCTTAGCTTCCAAGTCTCAAGATCAGCAGGTATAAGCCCTTTTCCCATTATCGGTTCTAGGATATCAGCAAGTACTCCCTAATTGAAAGATGAAATAGGGGTATAAAAGATCAAATGAACAACTTAAGTGCTTAGCTTACAGAATGATGTCATATAGAAGCTTTTAGAGTAAACGATTGTTAATAGATGATAAATAAAGCGTTGTTGATCGTACTATATACCTATATGATTTAAGTGGCTAGCAAGAAGATGAGTCCTCAGACTAAGAGTTCAAATAGACTCAAAAGATGGAAGGTGACAGAACTGTAGATGTTATTTACATTGACAACCATGAAATATGCTACACAGAGAAATACTATAGAAGCATGCACAACAAAACACAACACTAACTAGTATTAGAATCAAACAAGAAGAAATTCTCAAAGTATGATATCATACCTTATCATAAGAAAATGCATTTTCACGTAAGATATATCTCGCAACAATGGGGTCCGATACGACAACAAACGCTTTTGGTCCAAATGCAAGTTTGTAAACTGAGCCATGCTGCCAATAACAACAAAATAATTTGCTTGCAAAATATAAACCCATACCAAAACGTGACTTTAACACACATTTGCAAGCATTAGTAAAGTCTCTAGGGATAAGGCTAAAACATGTTTACCTGCAAGAACCAATCATAAAGAGAGAAAAAAAGAGGTCGGTCGAACAAATCGGTAACAGCACCTTCAGCAATGGGCATCGAACCAAGGTTTCCACCACTCAACAAATTAGTAAGAAGATTGCTTGCATTATCAAGTATATTTCGCTTAATTTTTGGTTCTTCTTCTGTATCTGTAGACTGACATCTGAAACAAGACACAATTTTCACACAATTCTAATCAATAAATTACTCTGCTGCCCATGAAAATCACAACCCTTAATTTTTTTTACTGAACAGTTCTTATTGTAGAAGTCATACATAATTATCAATTGAACTATGTAGATAGGAATGATAAAGATTCAATTTATATACTGCGGTGAGTAGAAAAAGCATGTGTACCTAATTCGACACCGATTTTTCTGAAATAATATCTGAAGAGTAGCTTTTGAGTATGAATTTGCTAATCTCGAAGTACCAAAATCAAAAGAATTGATTCTATGGAAATTGCCATTAACAGGCATTGGAAGCTGCTGCACACTAGCAGTAGCCATAGCAGAATTTCAATCTTCCCTTTTGGTTGTGGAAAGAAACACTGGACTGGTCTGGAATCTCAAAGTGGATGACTTACCAACAGCTTTATCAAAATAAATAAAAAAATGACAAATAATCTCAAAGATGAAGACTCATACATATCCAATCAACTTCTGCCACGCTAAAATTTTAAATGTTAATTTTGAAATAAATTAGTAACCCTTATCTATATATTTTATGTAATGGCTAAACGGCATTTACGTAATTGGTGGCTAATTAGTTTTTTCCGTTTCCAAGCATACGTTTTGCAATGTGCTTATTTTCTGTGGGTACGTGATGTTTGTAAGACGAGCATATCCCCAATATATTAGCCTTAAATATGATGTTGTTTAAAATTTAGTAAGAAAAAAAATCCCCCAAAATGTGATATGGTGTGAAAATAGTGTGAGGGGATCCTTCCTTTTAGTTGTAATGTTGAACAGGAGGTTCAAAATCACCTGCTTTTATATTGTCTGAAGGCTAGATTCGTAGATAGTTTGTGAGCTAAATGGGTGTTTTCAGAAAGCATAAAATCTAATATCTGGGAATGGTCTAACAAGAAGAATAGCAAAATGACAAAAAAAATATAGGAAATTCTGTGGTTTGCAATCTGGTGGACTATCTGGAGGAAGCGTAATAGTAGGCTTTATAACAACAAGAAAAGAAATTCCAATCAGCTAATAGTGGTTATTAAATGTACTCTTTTCAGTTGATCTTTAAACATATAATTTTTGAAGGTTACTCCTTGTGTACCCTTATTTGTAATTGGGATGTTGTCTCTAGAAAGAACTGACTTTTGTACTTTTATTTGTCTTTCATTTTCATTTATTTTTGATGCAAACAAAAAAACTTATCATTAATCAGGTGAATCGCCAAGAATGTCTGCATCCTCCAATATTGCAGTAGCAATAAAGCTTGGAGGATGATTAATCCAACATTTTGAAACTTTAAAAACCCTTGCGCGCCTTGCTAATTTTCCGCAGTCTTATTACACTCCCTCTTAATGAACTTATATGTCCACAAAGGTTTATTTTTTAATCTAGTAATAATATCTAAGATTAATGCTTGGTTTACCCATGCTGCAATCTTGTAATCCTTATTGACAACATCTACCACTAGCCTTGCATCGAGTTCAAAACAGCAGGATTGCATCCCTAGTTCCTCTGCCCATATCAAAGCTTGTAGTAAACCCTCGCACTCAGCCTCTTCCGCACTCAGGTGTCCATCTGAATGCCTGCATCTTCCCTGTACGAAGTCTCCTGTAAAATTACGCATGATTAGTCCATGTCCAGTTTGAGTATATCCATCATATTTTTTAAAAGACTCATCACAGCAGATTGAAAAGAAAGGAGATAAAGGAGGTATCCATTTTTAACGGGTTCTGTGGTATTACTTAAGAATGCCTGTCTAGAAGCAATCATAGAGCTACCAGTAGAAGAGTTAAAGTCTTGGACCAATTTGATAACCACCATAGGATTTGGTTTTATATTCTCAAAGGTACACTTGCACCTCGCCTTCCAAATTTCCCAAACAGTGTTAGCCATCTTCATCGATCTGACACATATCATTGTTAAACCAGCCTTTGATCCAGTCCTGTATTGATATATTAGTATCTTGCATACTCCTTCTAGCCTATGGAACCGAGAACCAAACAGCTCTTGAGAAGGTACAGTCACACAAAATATGTTTAGTAGTCTCAACTTCTTGTTTACACATATGAGACCCTGGCCATACGTTCATTAGAAGGAACTATATCACCCATACACTTCCAGATGAAGTGTTCAATACGTAGGAGAGTATTGAGTTTCCATAATTTCTATCAGAACTGTGCATCATAAATAGTTATATTGGTGCTGGAATTCCTTTTTATCTCCACTAGCTTGTTTTAAGCTGATTTCACTGTAAACTCCCCATTCCTCGTTAGGGTCCATACCCACCTATCCTCCCTTGATACTGGTATTCTCATGTTCAGGATTTTTAAGGCATCTCCATGCTCAAATAGGTGATTGACCAGGTATACCTTCCATAAATTCGTTTCTTGGTCAATCAGTTCTGAGACATTCATGTAAATGTATGCTTCATTCAAGTCCCCTGCTGGCTTTGGTGGAGATTGCATTCCAGTAACCCAATTATCTTGCTATATTAAGATGTTCTTTCCATTACCTGGGATTCGGAAACTGAATTTTTGAACAAGATCCGTCATTCCTTGTACACTCTGCCATGCCCATGTTGAGTTTTTTTCTTCTTCTTCTTCTTCACATGTAAAGCTTAAGTAGTCAGAAAATATCTCTCCTTAATGGTTGAACCCCATAACTGTTTTGTAGAATGACACAATCTCCAAGCTGCTTTTGCAAGAAGTGCTTGATTGAAGCATTTGAGGTCACGAAAACCCATTCCACCCTCTACTTTCTTGTTGCATACTCTTGGCCATCCGATGAAGTAAAAACCTTTTTTCTCATGTTTGTTCCACCAAAAATCACGTTGTACTTTATCCATATCCTTGATTGTCACATCTGGGATCTTAAAAATACTCATGCTATGTGAAGGGATAGAAATGAGTAGTTGCTTAACCAAAATAAAACGACCTGCTTGATTCACAAACTTGCCTCTCCACTTTGTTAGCCTATGTTTCATATTTCCAATAAGAGAAAAAAAATGAACATGTCTTCTTCCTGTTCATAAAAAATGGAATGCCTAAGTATGTTTCATCCAAACTCATCTTCTTCATTTTTAAACTTCTCAGCAGAATTCTTCCATGTCTAGGATGGACATTTCTTAAGAAGTATACTGCTGACTTTTCAAAATTGATTTGCTGGCCAGATATTTCACTGAAGGAGTTAATCACTGATAGAAGATTGTTTATATTATAAATATCTACTTTTACAAACAGCAGACAATCATCCGCGAACAGCAAATGAGAAACTTGTGGAGCCTTCCTTGCTATCTTGATGCCTTCAATCTTTCCTTCGAGTTCTGCCTGCGCAAGTGATCTTGTGAAGACCTCCATTGTAAGCAGAAAAAGGTACGGTGAAATTGGATCCCCTTGCCGAATTCCACGAGTGGGTTTGAAAGCCTGACACGGTGAACCATTCAACAAAATTTGAATCTCAAAGGTACTGATGCATTCATAAATAAGATTGCACCACTTATTATTAAAACCAAGCCTCTTCATTATATCATCTGGATAAGGCCATTCAACTCGATTGAAAGCCTTCGACATATCAAGTTTTAATGCCATATATCCTTTCTTCGTCCTTTTCTTCTTCATACAATGAATTATTTCCTGAGCGAGTGTAATATTGTTGCTGATTTGTCTTCCAGGTACATAGGCCGCCTGCATTGGAGAGATGAATTTATCAAGGTGAAGCTTTAAACGAGTGGCAAGGATATTTGTAATCAACTTATAAGTAGTATTGCACAGTGCGATCGGCCTATAATCTCCAGGTGATTGAGGTAGATTGCACTTCGGAATTAAACACAATTTTGTTTTGTTCATTCTTCACAACATTCTCCCACTGGAAAAAAAAATTTGTACCATCTTAATAACATCATCCTTAACTGTTGGCCATTGAGTTTGAAAAATCCAGGCTGAAAGCCATCCGGACTCGGTGATTTCCACGGCTGCATCATCTTGAGTGTTGTAGATATCTCTGCTTTATCAGGGATCTTGGTCAGTGTTGTATTGTCTTTATCAGATATGCAAGGTTGTAGTAAGTCGATCAAATTGTTGTTGGACGATGGATTAGTTGTAGACATTATTTCACTGAAATGTGAATTTAGTAACTGCTCCAGTTTTTGTTTTCCACTACACCAGCTGCCATATGTGTCTTTCAGTGATTCAATCATGTTCCTAGCTTTCCTTTTATTTGCCTGTAAGTGGAAATGTTTTGTATTCTGATCCACTTCTGTGAACATTGTTTCTCTAGATTTCTACCTGTAGAACTCCTCTTCTCTACTATACCATTCTTCTATTTTCTTTTCCACTTCTGGCACATTTTATGTGTTGTCAGCCATTGCATTTGTTTGCTAAAGTGTCGACAGTTCATGCTGTAAGGATTTGATGTTGCTTTGTATATTCCCAAAAGTATCCTTATTCCATCTTGATAGAGTGCATCTAGTTTCAATGAGCTTTCTATCTAACACATAACCCACTGAACCATTGACATGCTTTGACCAAGCATTAGCAATCTGCTCTTTACAAGACTTTTTACGTAACCAGCATCGAAACTTTTTCCAATTTTTAGAGCTAGAGACATCATTAGGTGACAAATCAATAAAAATAGGACAGTGGTCTTATCCTAGGAAAGGAAAGTGTTTAAGGTTAGCATCTGGAAAAGACAACAACCAATCAGCATTGATTAAAACCCTATCAAGTCTAGTATAAAAACTATTGGTACGTTTCTCAAATGTGATTTACTTTATTTTATTTTTTATAGTTACAGGTATTCAACTTCAAAATGACTAAGATTTTAATAATACTGAAAAGTACACTCTAATCTACGACTAAAAAATTAATGATATCAACAAGAGAGTACTATGCAACCACTCCCCGATAGCGGTGCTAAAACCGGCTGTCTTTTGATACCGCAAACGCACAATGCCGAGGATGTAGACAATAACATATAAGGTTAGTTCCCGCAAGGAGCGTGAAAACCACCATTAACTAATTCAATAATTCAAAAAATTACGGACTTGTAGCCACGATTATAGAACTATGAAAGAAAAATAATAAAGGAAGTAGAAAAGGATGTGAAAGTGTTGAGGTTCCGGGAATCCGTTGTAGGTTATGTTTCACTTATGTTCTCTCACAACAGTCTCGATTTAACTCATGTAAAATAGCAAACCTATGTATTAATACATGAAAGATGTTTCGTTTAAGAATCACTAATAAGAATTATCAAAATGGTCGTTTGTTCTCACCTTAAGGTAGAATTCTTAAGCACTAAATGTGCATGGCGTATATAGTCAAGAGAGATTCATAAATCAGTTATTGCTAAGGTTCAATGAGTCCTTGTACTAACAATGAACTATACAGTGATATAGAAACACAAATAAGTTCAATTGGTAGAAACTCTTGTTTAAGAACACAAATAAATCAATCTAGAAGTTCATCCTTTCATCCTAACACGGATCTAGCTAAACATGGCTTTCTCAAAAACCATAAAAGTATTAAAGAAAATCATTAGCTAATCCAAGGACGGAACTAAACAATAAAACTTCCAACCGTTGTTTATTATTGTTAAAGCCTTTGGTTGTCGGATTTCCCTTTGCTAGATTATTAGCTGGGTATATATATGTTTGGAGAAAGTCTTCCACGAGCTGATCTTTGACTCCTTCCAAATCAACCACTTCCATTTGAGCCTACGCCAACAGCCACCGATACCCGGTTCAACATTTTTCCGGGCAATATTGTATAACACTATGGAATCCCTAATTCTTCTTAGAAACGACCACAATGCAAATTTCCTCCATTTCACTCAAATCACAAGCCCATCTGAAAAGGAGAGGGTACCAAGTACACCATCAACTTTTTTCGTTCGGCAACCTGTATGGACAAAACCTAATATAATTACAACCAGGTCAATATTAAAGACCCTTCAAGAAGATTGTATATAGAGTTTCTCTCTTTCTCTTAATCAATAACAAAGGACCAGATTGTGTAGAAGAATTATTGGACGATCTCAAAAATTAATATCCGAGATCAATAGGTTATTTTTGCTTTGCGGATCGGTGCGTGACCCGGCGACGGAATCAGTTTATTTTTCTCAAAAAAAATTCATTTTCTGTGTCGATTCTCTTCACTAATTCAGGTGTGTTTCAATTGATCTGATGATTGTTGTTTCAAATCATGTTATTAATCACTAAGAATTATGTCGGATCTTAATAAAAACCTATCGGAAAATGGTTCTCGTTCTAACCTAAAAAAATTGAATCATCTTTTACTTTTCCTTCTGCAAATACTTCTGCTTCTGCTATGGATATTCCATCACTATTCATACATGATGATGTTATTGATGATAGCTTAAATAAATGGATATTTAACTTGATTGGCAGACTTGATTTTGTCAAATTGAAAATAGAGATTGCTTCAACATCTTTGAGGAAACAATGGGTTTTGAAAGGTTTAGTTCAATTCATTCCTCTGGGGAAAGGTTTCTTTTATCATCAAGCTGGATAATGAAGAAGATTGAAATCTCATTTGGAGGGGACTTTGGATGGTTGAATCACAAATTTTGAAGATGAGGGCATGGGAGCAAAATTTTAATCCAGAAAATCAAAAAACTTCTTCAGCTTTTGTTTGGGAAACTTTTCCTAGATTGAGTATTGAGTATTGGAAAGAAAGAATCATTCTACAAATGGGGAGAAAAATAGGCAGAGCTATAAGAGTAGTTGAAACAACTTTAAAAAGAGAGATTGGGTAATATGCTAGTGTGTTGGTTGATATTGATTTAGCAAAATTCATTCCTAGCAAAGTAATTCTTGAATCAAAATATGGGAAAATTTAACAAGCTATTCAATTCACCAAATTACCCAAATTCTGTAATCATTGCAAGATAGTGGGACATTTAGTGGCAGAATGCAGAACAAAGAGAAGTAGTTTGCCAACAAATGAAGCAGCTCCAGAGTTTCAAGCATAAAAACCAAAAAAACAATGGAAACCTAAAGTGATAACTCCTCCTGTTACTAGAGGATTTGATATATGCTTTCCTTCAAAGGAAAATGACATAGAACATATTATTGATCAAATTGATGAGAATATTTTAAGTGATAATGAAATTATTGATGCAATCATTCCACCAATTCTACAACAGGAAACTTCATCTTCAGCGAGATTTCATGTATTACAAGAGAACAATGAAGAATTCAAAGGGTCTCTAAATTCTTACAAAGATTTTCCAAGTATTTCAGTTGATAAAATTATTACAATGGTTTCCAGTGTGCCTTCAGCAAATAATGTAGTAAATCTGCAACCTCCTATTGGACCAATTGAAGCCGGCGCTACTTCATCTGATACTAATGTGGAAATAGTAATACTAGAAGATATCTGAAAATGCGGGGGGTCTAACAACCACACCCAACAATTCGTTTGGAAATCTAAGAGGACTTACTCCAATACACTTTCTAGAGGATCAACTAGACAGTTAGACTCAATCTAGAGTAAAGTATATCGAAGAGTTTAATATCTCTGTTTAACAATGTAATCAGCAAATCAAACAGATAGAAATCCGTGAGCCTGATTATTATGTGAAACAACTTGAACGGTACCAAAGACCAATGTCCAAGTGTCAATCAATGTAAATCAACAAGCAAAGGTTAGATATTCTAATTGATTGATATTAACGCACAACATGTGATATTTCAATTATATAACAAAATATAATGCAGAAAAGAAATAACACAGACACCAGAATTTTGTTAACGAGGAAACCGCAAATGCATAAAAACCCCGGGACCTAGTCCAGATTGAACACCACACTATATTAAGCCGCTACAGACTCTAGCCTACTACCAATTAACTTCGGACTGGACTGTAGTTGAACCCTAATCAATCTCACACTGATTCAAGGTACAGTTGCGTTCCTTACGTCTCTGATCCCAGCAGGATACTACGCACTTGATTCTCTTAGATGATCTCACCCACAACCAAGAGTTGCTACGACCCAAAGTCGAAGACTTGATAAACAAATTTGTCTCACACAGAAAATTCTATAGGATTGAATAAATCTATCTCCCACAGAAATACCCAAGTTTTTTTGTTCCGTCTTTTAATAAATCAAGGTGAATAGGAACCAATTGATAAATCGGACTTATATTCCCGAAGAACAACATAGTATTATCAATCACCTCACAATAATCTTAATCGACTAGCGAAACAAGATATTATGGAATCACAAATAATGAGACGAAGATGTTTGTGACTACTTTTATCTTGCCTATCGGAGATATTAAATCTCGAGTCAATTATTTCAATTGAACTCAATACGATAGAATCGGGCAAGATCAGAACACGCAACTACAAGAGAATAGTTAGGTCTTGCTTCATAATCCCAATGAAGTCTTTGAAGTCGTTAACCTACAGGGTCTCGATAAGAAACCTAAGGTTAAAGGAGAATCGACTCTAGTTATGCAACTAGTAACACACGGGAGGTGTGGGGATTAGTTTTCACAATTGCTAGAGTTCTCCTTTATATAGTTTTCAGATCAGGGTTTGCAATCCAAGTTACCTTGGCAACAAAGCATTCAATATTCACCGTAAGATGAAAAATCTAATTCAACCAAGCTAATATCTTTCAACCGTTAGATCGAACTTAGCTTGTTACAAACAAATGAAATGTACCCTCATTTAGGTTTATGTAACCGTACCTAAACGTGTATATCATGTTGACTCACAAATAGTTAACCGAGGTTAGCCATATGATTATTCTCATATCAACCTTATTCATCTTAACCATAACTAGTTCAAATGACTCAAATGAAACTAGTTAACGAGTTGTTCAATTGCTATATTCTCATAGAATTATACAAGAACACAATTGAAGCAAATCGGTTTGATTCACTCAAATCAATACATGAACATTATAGCCACGGTTTGCAAATATTGCATTCCTTATTATATAAATGTATAAGTTCACGTACACAACCGATTTTAGAAAGTAACCCACTTAAGTATGCGTATGGGTATGCGTACTTAAGTAACCGGATTTGAGTTTGGTTTGGTTTTCAAACTCAGCAGAAATTCACGGACGTGAATTTTCCTCCAGTACGCGTACGGGTACGCGTATTTAGGTAACTGGATGAGTTGGTTTTTGATTTCCTAACTCAGCAGAAATTCACGGACGTGAACTTCCGCCAGTATGCGTACGGGTACGCATACTTACCTAGTCTCCATCAACCATTTTGTATACACACAAGTATGCATACTTTTGGTTCCCGGTTTTTGGACTTATACACTAATGTGCGAACACACTATGCTTATATCCAAAGATGGTTACATGATTCTAAACTCTTTATTTCAATCATTGAAACATTCTTAGAGGATGACAATAGCCGTTTTCACACACTATTAGCATCAAAGCAATTTTCAAGATATTGAAATAATCATTATCGAAACATTACAAGTCTACACCAAATGATTGTATCACACAAACCATGTAAGATGTTTCTCGGCAATTTTCTCATGATATAAGATGAACTTGGTCGAAGCGAAAGGTTTCCAACACATATTTCGAGAAATATGTAAGCGAGATATACTCAGCTCGAAATCTCAGATGTGTATATAGAAAACTATATCGTAATACGACTTATATCTCAATATAGGAGATAAAGTAGAAATAGACTTTCCAAGTGATAGATGAGTTTTCAGTCTCCACATACCTTTTGTCGATGAAGTTCCACAAGCTCCCCTTAGTAGTTCTCCGTCTTCAAATGATGAACTTCGTGAAGTCTAAAATCAACTACACAATCTACGTCCTAGTCCGAGACATCTATAAATAGGCTAGAAATCAAGACTTATAGTTTTGATCACTAACATTGACAAACATGCTTGAGATAGCAACGCATGCGAGTTCGACTGAGCAGTGCTCTAACAATAGGAACCTAAAATCTTCTACAAAGCATGATGTTGCAGAAAGTTCAAGTGGAAGTGATATCACTTTAAAAGGTAAATCCAAAACAATTAAACCAGCAAGTGTTATCACTACTAGAAGACAGGCAACAGCAAATCTAAATACGAATTTGAGAAAAAATGGATAAGAAAGGAGAAGTTTTACTTCTCAAACACCTTCTATATGAAGATTCTATATTGGAATGTCAGAGGCCTGAGGAGAGCTAAGGCCAAAGACAAACTCAGAAGTATAGTAAAAACTTTTTGTCCTTCTTTAGTTATTTTAGTAGAACCAAAAATATGGGCCTCTTCAGACTTTATCAAAAAATTAAGATTACCAGGTATGCATTATAGTCTTATTCATAATTCTTGTGAAGAAAATAAAGGGAACATATGGATCCTATGGAGTGCTTCAATAACTACTCCTAAAATAATATCAAGTATAAAACAAGCAATAACAGTGGAAGTAGGGGATGTTGTAATTACTGGTGTCCATGCTGCCACTTTAATAATAAATAGAAGAGACCTCTGGCAAGAATTGGAGGTAGTAAATGTTTTAAATAAGCCTTGGCTTGTCATTGAGGATTTCAACACAGTAATAAGTATAAAAGAAAAGGTGGGAGGTCTTACTCCCTTGAGGATATCAATGAGGGAATTTACAGATTGTTTGAATAATTGTGGTCTCATCCAAGCTCCAAAAACTGGTTTAGAGTTCTCATGGTGTACTAACAGAGTAGGAAAAAATAGGATAGTTTGCAACTTAGATAGAGCGGTTTTTAATGATAAATGGTTGGAAATTTATCCAAGTTGGGGTTACAAAGTTGGTGTAAGAGGTATCTCAGATCATGGAGTGTTATATGGGGAAAATGATGATATTCCAAAGCCTAAGAACATTCCTTTCAGAGCCTTAAAGGTATGGAAAAGTCATCCTGATTATCTACATCAAATACAAGCTTTTTGGAATTGAGTGAAAGTAGGTAATCCTATCTTTGTCTTTATGAGCAAGTTAAAATCTTTAAAATGTGACATCCAGCAATGGAACTGGAACACTTTTGGTGATGTAACAAAAAAGTTGAAGCAAGCAGAAGAAAATGTCTTACAAGCTGCTTTACTGTCATACAAAAATCCTGTAGATAAGAGTCTTTTGAATAACTTAATAACTGAAAGAGCAGTTCAGGAGGTTCTTGTTGAACAACAAAAAGAAATAACTCAGCAAAAATCAAGAGTCAAGTGGTTAAAAGAAGGAGCATCAAATTCAAAATTATTTCATGTAAATCTAAAGCTCAGACAAGCTCAAAATGCAATAGTTGAACTAGAAGACTCAGAATGGAATCTAGTAGCTGATCAAAAAAAGTTTGCTGATATTTTAACATCTCATTTTGAAGAGAAATTTAAATTTCAAGAAGTATGCTTTACTCCAGGTATTTTCCAAGATATTCCACAACTAGTGAGTGATGAAGAGAATATATTTTTAGATGTTGTTCTATCAGATGAAGAAGTGAAACAAGCAGTTTTTGATCTTGATCCAGATAGTGCCCCTGGCCCTGATGGATTTGCAGGTTGGTTTTATATACATGCTTGGGAAATAATGGGAAGATACTTAACAAAAGTTATACAGTATTGTTGGAAGGGTGGCTTTATCCCACAAGGTTTTAATGCAAATTTTTTACTTCTACTTCCAAAAGTCAAGAATGCCAAAAAAGCAGGACAGTTCAGACCAATTGGATTAATGAACTTCAGCTTTAAAGTGATTACAAAGATCATCACAACAAGATTTGGTAGCATCATACAAAAAATAGTCTCTCCTCAGCAAGGTGCATTCATAAAGGGTAGAAACATACAAGAACAAATTGTGCTTTCCTCAGAACTAGTAAATGAAATAGAAGTTAAAAGAAGAGGTGGAAATTTAGGTCTCAAGCTAGACATAACTCAAGCTTATGACTCTCTCAGCTGGGAATTCCTATTCCAAGTTATGAGAAAATTTGGATTTTCTGAAAAAGGGATTAAATGACTACATACTTTACTGAAATCTGCCAGGATATCAGTACTTTTAAATGGTGGTCCTGTTGGACATTTTCAAGTGGGAAGAGGTTTAAGACAAGGTGATCCCTTGTCCCCCTTACTTTTTTTAATTGCATAAGATTTATTGAGCAGAATAATAACAAGAATGGTTCAAACAAGACAACTTCAACCTATGATATCAAGAAATGGAGTACAACCTTCTCATTTTTTTTCTTCTGATAACATATTCCTATTTTTCAATGGAGACATGAGAAATGTAAGGAAACTCTTAACTGTTCTCAAAGATTATCAAGCTTCATCAGTTCAAGTGATCTGAGAAAATCCCAACTTGCAGCTGAATGCAACATACCTCTTTCTTCATTCACATATAAGTACTTAGGAGTCATGCTAACACCAGGATACATCAAATCATCTCATGTTTGGAACTGTGTGGAGCAAATCCAAGGAAATTTAGCAGGATAGATGGGTAAACTCTTATCCTTTCAAGAAAGGTTAATTTTGGTTAAACATGTTCTCTGCAGTATCCCCATCTACAGTATGGCATTCTATAAATGGCCTCAAAGAATTTTAAAAGAGTGTGAAAAAATCATAAGAAATTTCCTTCGGATAGGAGACCCTTCAAAAATAAAGAGTATCACTTTGAAATGGTATTTGGTATGTTCACCACTAGAAGAGGTGGGTCTGGGACTGAGGAGATTAGAAACCATAAATAAAGCACTTCTTATGAAACTGTGTTGGAAAATTAAAAATAGTACAGAGGAATGGGCTAGATACTTTCAAGAAAAATTTATAACCAAAAAGGGTGAATGGATAGATTACTATAAAAAATCCTATATACTTCCAGGTTTGAAATGGAATGCAGAAGAAGTGAAGAATCATACAAGATGGATAGTGGGAGATGGTAAAAAAAAATCAGTATGGAAGGATGCATGGGTGAAAGAAAAAGCTCTAAGTGAAATATTCCCAGAAAATGTGTATATGAACCAATTCCCTGATTTGAAGGTTGCAAACTTATTGTTGGAGGGAGAATGGGTAATACCTGCTGAAATGTTAGAAATGATATCATTCCATGAACTTCCTGTGGTTAATAATGAAAGTGACAGAAGGATATGGTGTGGAACTATCACTGAAACTTTCACTGTGTCCTCAGCTGTGGAATGCATCAGAGCAAAGCATCCTAAACTGCATTGGACCACTCAAGTATGGAACCACTTAGTTCATCCTAGTGTTTCAAGTAATACATGGAAACTTGTTAGAGGCATCTGCTCAACAGATGAAAACTAGAAAATTTCAGATGGTTTCAAGATGTTGTTTCTGTAAAAAATCTGAGGAAACTCTTGAGCATATCTTGTGGAACTGCAACTATAGTGAACTTATATGGAAATGGTTAGGAGGAATGTTCTATTTTAGGAATCCAAGATATTTTGAAGATATTTTTAACTCTACAAAATATAAAAGTCCTGCAGTGAAAGAATTGTGGAGAACTTTTGCTTTCATCACTCTCAGAGAACTTTGGTTTCAAAGAAACAAGTGTGTATATGATGAAGAAAAATTCAATGAGCATAACCTAAAATCAAGAATACTAAAGTTCACTGCAGAGTGTGAAGTGAGAATGAAGACTACTATGTGGAATACAACATATGACCTCCAGACATTAAAAAAATTTAAAATGAAATGTAGGAAGACTAAAGCCTTTGTTATTCAAGAGATTTTTTTCAAGCTACCTCAGAAAGATCAAATACTACTATGTTGTGATGGAGCTTCAAGGGGGAATCCAGGTGACTCAGGCTATGGTTTCATTGCTAGAGATAATGGAGGAGAGTGTGTAATTGCCATTGCAGGTGGACTGGGAATTGCAACAAATTTTTATGCAGAGATTATGGCAGTGTTGTGTGCTGGAGAATGGGCAATACACAATGGGTTTAGAAGACTTCTTTTTAGATCAGATTCAAAAGCATCCATTGAAGTCTTTAAAAGATCAAAAGTACCCTGGTTTGCTATATCCAGATGGAGGAAAATCTGCCACAATGTTATTGAATGGGACTTTATACACAGTTATAGAGAAGTGAATTTTTCAGCAGATGACTTAGCAAAAAAGGGTGCAAGCCTGACAAGGGGAGAACAACAGATTTTTACCAGTAAACCTCCTTTCCTAGTGAGCTTGGAAAGTGATAAGAAAAAATATTATAGGATTGGATAGATTATCTTAAAATAGTTTTGTCTCCATTTCAGTTCTTTTGATCTATTTTTGTATTCTTTGGATTCTTTTTGGTTATTAATAAAGTTTATTATCAAGCAAAAAAACAAAAAAAATATCCGAAATCAATATAGTATGTACCTGAATTGTACAAGATCCGAATTCTAATAAGTACGAGACTTGCAATCCATCTTCCAAGATATGGATTCGATAAGAACGAGTCTTGTTTGATCTTAATTCATAAGGGTTTAAACTTGAAATGGAGAGGGTCACTAGTACACCACCAAATTTTTCGTTCGGGAACCTATATGGACAATCCTTGTACAATCTATATGTTCGGTTACGAAACTGTATTTAAGATTTTTTAACAAGATAAACCTATTTTATTCCCAAAATTTTCACGAACCGAATTCAACAAGAACGAGTCTTGTAGGTTCTTTACATTTGAGTTAATACTATCTAGGTTTAGATATGTGTAACCCGTGATATCTCAATTATAAAGACAAAAACAATATAATGCGAAAAAAGAAAAAACACAGATACCAAAGATTTTTGTTAACGAGAAAAACTACAATCTTGTAGAAAAATCGCGGGACCTAGTCCAGATTGAACACATACTGGTTTAAACTGTTACACCAATTACCTACTACTAGCTTTCAGACTAGATGTAATACCAGCTTCAGTTGTATTCGTGCACCTGTAGAACTCCTATCAGAACACCAATTCTCTTTAGGAATTCCTCTTGTAAACCTTCTGGCAGAACCCCAATTCTCTTTAGAAGATGCTCTTGGAAATCCTCTAGCAGAATTTTAATTCTCTTTAGAAGATACTCCTCAACAATTAGGGTTTACCGTTCCTTAACCTAATTGATTCCTCCTCACAAGATCACCTAGAAGTAATATAGAGATATCTTGATCTATCAATTCTAGTTTTTATGAAAAACACCCAGAAACAGGTTCTATAACTTTCAAAGAAGATAGCTTGCATGTGCTTTACGATCCCAAAGTAAATTATTTTGAAGTCTCACTCTTGTTCGTGAAGAACAAAGATATGGAAAACAACCTTATGCAACACACACACAATTTTTCAAGGGATAGTTTGTGGTTACATGAAACCCTATTTATAGTGAATGATCAAGGCTAGGTTGCTTGGAAACAAAGTTATCTTGTCTAGGAAAGGAAACACCAAGTATTTGACTAAAAAAACCCTTTACTCATGTATTTCCCGTTTTAGTCCATGAATTGTTGCAAAAAGTTCGTGTACAATTTCCTATTCACGAACTGCCCTCGCAACACATAATAAGTGTTGCTTTAATAAATCACTCATAACTTCTTTGCTATAACTCTGAATTAAGTGATTCTTGGCTCGTTCAATTCGTATTCTCATTCACTAAAACATGAGGACCATTCCAAGGAAAAAGGTCATTCTCACAAAAGTAGTGGCCTCAAATATCCTCGAGTGTATACATATGTGTATATTTACCGTCATAGGAATTGTTCCATAGAGTGAGAACTTGTTTCGATAGATAGAGAGGTCGAGTAAAAAAGGGAATCAAGTGTTTGTTACTAACCTTTAATGAAGTTCTTCAAGATGTCTTTGTGTAGTCAACAATATCAATTCTTCTAGGATATCTTTGTATTAGAGCATTGCTCGATCGAACTCGCAAGCGTTGCTATCTCAAGCTTGTTGTCAAGTTTAGTTGTCAAAACTATAAGTCTTGATTTCTAGTCTACTTATAGCTAAGTCTCGGACTAGGATAGAAAGTGTAGTTGAGCTCTAGACTCCACGACGTTCATCATGCAAAGACAAAGAACTACTCAAGGAACTGGTGGATCTTCATCGACAAAAAGGTATGTGGAGACTTGAACTTATCTATCACTCAAAAGTCTATTTACTCTATCTCCTATCTTGAGACAAAATTCGTATTGCTATATAGACTTCGATTATACACATTTGCTATTTCAAGCCGAGTTATCTCGCTTATCCATTTCTCGAAATATGTGTTGGTAAACTTTCGCTTTGGCCAAGTTCATTTTTACAAGTGACAAAAGTCATGTTGATTATTTCAATATCTTGAAAATTGCTTTGATGAAAAATAGTGTGTGAATAACCTCTATTTAACGTCCTCTAAGAATGTTTCAATGGTTAAAATAAAGAGTTTAGAACATGTAACCATCTTTGGATATAAGCATATAATGTGTTCGCGCATTAGTGTATAATTCCAAAACCGGGAACCAAATGTATGCATACTTGTGTGTGTACTAAATGGTTGATGGAGACTGGGTAAGTATACTGGCGGAAGTTCACGACCGTGAATTTCTGCTGAGTTTGGAAACCAAAATAAACTCAAATTCGGTTACTTAAGTACGCATACCCGTACGCATACTTAAGTGTGTTACTTTCTAAAATTTGTTTGTTCATGAACTAAAACATTTATATATTAAGGAATGCAATTTGCAAACCGTGGCTATAATGTTCATGAATTGATTCGAGTGAATCAAAACCGATTTTGCTTCGATTGTGTCTTGTATACTTCTATAAGATCTAAGCAATTGAAAAACTCTCGAACTAGTTCATTTGAGTCATTTGAACTAGTTATGGTGAAGATGAATAAGGTTGATATGAAAGTGCTCATATGGCTAACCATTGGTTAACTACTGTTGAACCAACTAGGTGTACACGTTTAGGTACGGTTACTCAAACCTAAATGACATATATTTCAATTGTGTATAACAAGCTAAGTTCGATCTAACGGTTGAAAGATATTAACTTGAATCTAATCAGGTTTTCATCTAACGGTGAATATTGAATGCTTTGTTACCAAGGTAACTTAGATTGCAAACCATGATTTGGAGTATATATAAAGGAGAACTCTAGCAACTGGGAAACCTAATCCCCACACCTCCTATGTGATACTAGTTGTATAAGCTAGAGTCGATTCTCCTTTAACCTTAGGTTTCTATCGAGACCATGTAGGTTAACGACTTAAAGACTTCATTGGGATGTGAAGCCAAACCCAACTATTTTCTCTGTAGTTGCGTGATCTGATCTTGTTGTTTCTATCATGATTGAGTGCAATCGTAAGATTGGCTTGATATTAATTTCTCCGATAGGCAAGATAGAAAAGTAGTCACAAACATCTTCATCTCATCGTTTATGATTCCGCAATATCTTGATTCGCTAGTCGATTAAGATTATTGTGAGGTGATTGATAATTCTAGGCTGTTCTTCGGGAATATAAGTCCGGGTTATCGATTGGTTCCTGTTCACCTTGATTTATCAAAAGAGGGAACAAAACTCGTAGGTATTTCTGTGGGAGACTGATTTATCTATTCTTGTAGACTTTTCTGTGTGATACAGATTTTTTTATTAAAGTCTTCGACTTTGGGTCGTAGCAACTCTTAGTTGTGGGTGAGATCAGCTAAGGGAATCAAGTGCGTAGTATCCCGCTGAGATCAGAGAGGTAAGGAGCGCAACTGTACCTTGGATCAGTGTGAGATTGATTGGGGTTCAACTACAGTCCAGACCGAAGTTAGTTTGTAGTAGGCTAGTGTATGTAGCGGCTTAATACAGTATGGTGTTCAATCTGGACTAGGTCCCGGGGGTTTTCTGCATTTGCGGTTTCCTCATTAACAAAACTTATGGTGTCTTTGTTATTTCTTTTCCGCATTATATTTTGTTATATAATAGAAATATCACAGGTTGTGCGTTTGTATCGATCAATTGGTAAATCCAACCTTTGGTTGTTGATTGAAATTGATTGATCCTTGAACATTGGTCTTTGGTACCGTTCAAGTTTATTTCTCTTGTATTCAATCAGACTCGTAGATTTTTATTAGTTTGAGTTGGTATTGAATCGAGAAATTGAGATATAACTCTTTGATATACTTTTTATTAAAATTGAGTCTGACTGTCTAGTTGATTGTCTTAAAAGTATATTGGAGTTAGTCCATACAGATTGCTAAGCGAAATATTGGGTGAGGTTGTTAGACCCCCGCTTTTTCACGTTGATTCTATTTTCTACTTCTTAAACCTAATATAGTTCGAAAATGAATTTTAGGAGACTATATCAAGAATGCATTGTGTCATCTAAATTTGAAAACTAATTTGACATACCAACGCAAGTGGGTTCAACCGACCAATGCTCTAATAATCTACCCCTTTGTCAGTTTTAGTGACAAAACAATTTTACATGTGCTTTAATTCCACTATGCTTCTTGATTTCTTGAATCTTCAACGTCTTCGATTCTGCAAGTGTTCATTCTTTACTGTTGAAGATTCGTAGCATATTAACAACTTATGAGAAACACTCTACTCAAGTTGTTATGACAAGCATAGTATTTTTACCTACCTCAAAGTCTATGAAGCAATACTATGATAATATGTTCACCTCTTAGTCAATACTATAATGAATTCAACAAAAGAGTATTAAGACTAGATAACACATACCATCTTTTAGTTTAGACGATTTCACTAAGAAAACTCAGCGATTTCATCAAGGAGATATTTAGGTACAAGAATCTTCTACAATTCCACATCTTCTTTCCCCACAAAGATATGACAATCAAACACAAGTTCAAAAAAACTCACTTTCATTTGATATCATTCCCGAAAAAACAAAACTAGTGACCTTACTCTAATGACAAGAGAAAGATTTTCTTGGATTTTAACAATCCCACAAGGAGACATGAGCTAATAATCAACCATTAAAAAATTTTCATGAGATTGTGTTGCTAACCAATTTATAACTATCTCATGGTAATCAAACAATACACAATATGTAATCATGACAATTGATTATTGCGATCATCTTAGCTAAGATACAAACTTGTGTCAACAATATTTGATTTACTCTTAGAAGGAAGAATTAACCTTTTCCGCAAGGGTTTACGCCAAGAATGGCTACAAAGGTATATGAAAAGATATCATTGACAAAGACGAAGATGCACATATAACCGTATACCATAAGTTCCCATATGGACCAAGAAGGTTATGAACGTTTAAGCAATAATCGTGCTCAACACTCAAGACTAAACAAAAATCCACAAACACGGAGTGTTTTAGTGAATTTTTTTATCTTAGAAGTGTCTATGAGAGTTGTAGCAATGCCAAACATATTTGTAAAAATAGTTTATGAGCATCTACAAAATTCAATACTAGGACGGTTTGTGATTTGGGTTCGTGAACTGTCCCATTCAGGATGCTACGATTTGTTAACTTTCCCATTCATAACTCTACAGTTCGTGAAACGTTGGTTATTTCACCAATTCAGATGACCAAATTCCGTGAAATGGGTTTGTGAATTGTCCAATTCTGAACTTAAAGTTTGGGAATTAGATATCTATGGTTTGCGAGATGGTCCACAAATCTACCCTGAGCCGAAATTACAGAAGTTCTGAATTTCCCTCGTTGATGTTTGAAACCTTCCAAAATGATAAAATCATTTTCTTTGGCAATTTTCAATTGATCCACAAATTAATTCTTGAACAATGAATTGTTTCGAACTAATATTGTTAAGGACCTTTCAACATCCAATTCTTGAATTATATTTCGAGATTTTAACAAGACAAGCTTGACTCGAAATTTATTCTTTTCAGTAAAACCAAAAAGTCATCGACTTTGTTTTCTTCTTCTAACATGTATATTTAAGAACTTAAACACAAATCAAATTAGGTAAACATGAATAATACACATGGAAAATGGATCATTAGCCGCATTAGTTTGTCTATCAAAAGTACTTCACCTTCAATACATTATCTCTTCGCTAATGGTGAATAATGTACCCGTAATCAGTATAATTATCATGTATTGAGAGTTCTACCCAGAAATCGTAACCTAATTTTAAATATCAACATTATGATTAGATAGGTTATCTAGGGAATATACTTCTTAGATTGTTATGTAGAAATTATCATGGATCTTGTTCTCGTCTCTTGGTTAGGAGTCAGATAGGCAAGGAGAACTCTACAAAGAGCATAAGAAGTGTTGATACCCACATTGAGTCATTAGAATTTGGATTCACTAGAAATGTGGTACACCTTGAGTCGTGTATAACTATATCTTTTCAATTTATAGGTGCATACAAGACAATTATGACAACCACTAGGGAAATTTACAATCATATCCATTCGATTAAAAGGTTGTGTAACCTCTTAAACATGTACTAATCTCTTTGGAGCATTGGCTCAACAAGATAGATATAATCTTCAGAAACATTGGGTTTTAAATTCAAGTATGTGTTTAAACAATTAATCATGATGATACTCGAATTTTCACCAAATCACTTAGTGAAACATGAGTGCACCAACCTTGGCGTGATTGTCAAAAATGATCACAGTTGGGGCTTTCCAATAAAAGTATCTTTTATAACATGTTCGGTTGAAGTGAATGTTTTTATGTTGCAACATTACTGGTTCAAATTTTTTCTGCGCATAAAGGTGTGATATCTTTCTATTTTGCATTACAACTATTTGCATTCTTAGTTTACTATCATCAATTGACTTAATTGCAAGAGTTGTCTTCATATTTTGCCAACTATAATATTTGCGAATTAATATTTTTTATGTATTCTTATTACTGATTGGCAGTGGGGACTTCTTGGGTGATCAACCGGTAATGGGAAAGAAACAACTAAACTGAACAGGGGCCAGGGATGGAGCCATAACCATAGATAGGTGTGGCCATTAGTGTTATTTAGAAAAATTATAAAAACTATAAAGATTTAGTCGAGGATTGCAAAAATTCAGGGGTGGCGATTGAAAAAGCGGGGGGTCTAACAACCACACCCAATATTTCGTTCGGCAATCTGAATAGACAAACTCCAATATACTTTCAAGAGAATCAACTAGACAGTCGGACTCAATCTATAGAAAATTATATCAAAGAGTTTATATCTCTGTTTCACAATGTAATCAGCAAATCAAACAGATAGAAATCCGCAATCCTGATTATTATGTGAAACAACTTGAACAGTACCAAAGACCAATGTTCAAGTGTCAATCAATATAATCAACAACCAAAGGTTGGATTCACAATTGATTGATCTTAACGCATAACCTGTGATATTTCTATTATATAACAAAATATAACGCGGAAAATAAATAACACAGACACCATAATTTTGTTAACGATGAAAACCGCAAATGCAGAAAAACCCTGGAACCTAGCCCAGCTTTAAACACCACACTGTATTAAGCCGCTACAGACACTAGCCTACTACCAATGAACTTTGGACTGGAATGTAGTTGAGACCTAATCAATCTCACACTGATCAAGGTACAGTTGCGCTCCTTACGTCTCTGAACCCCAGCAGGATTCTATGCACTTGATTCCCTTAGATGATCTCACCCATAACCAAGAGTTGCTATGACCCAAAGTCGAAGACTTGATAAACAAATTTGTATCACACAGAAAAGTCTATTGGAATAGATAAATCTGTCTCCCATAGAAATACCTACGAGTTTTGTTCCGTCTTTTGATAAATCAAGGTGCACGGGAACCAATTGATAAACCAGACTTATATTCCCGAAGAACAACCAAATATTATCAATCACCTCACAATAATCTTAATCGTATGGTAGCGAAACAAGATATTGTGGAATAAAAAACGATGAGACGAAGATGTTTGTGACTACTTTTTATCTTGCCTATCGGAGAATCAATCTTGAGAAAATCTTAGAGAAGATAGTACTCAATACGATAGAACAGGGCAAGATCAGAACACGCAACTATATAAAAAATAGTTGGGTCTGGCTTCACAATCCCAATAAAGTCTTTAAGTCGTTAACCTACAGGGTTTCGTGAAAAACCTAAGGTTAAAGGAGAATCGACTCTAGTCGCAACTAGTATAACACATGAGGTGTGGGGTTTAGGTTTCCCAGTTTCTAGAGTTCTCCTTTATATAGTTTTCAAATCAGGGTTTGCAATCTAAGTTACCTTGGTAACAAAGCATTCTATATTCACCGTTAGATGAAAACCTGATTAGATTTCAGCTAATATCTTTCAACCGTTAGATCGAACTTAGCTTGTTATACACAAATGAAATGCACCTTCATTTAGGTTTAACCGTACCTAAACGTGTACTCTAGGTTGGCTCAACAGTAGTTAACTGAGGTTAGCTATATGAACACTCTCATATCAACCTTATTCATCTTAACCACAACTAGTTCAAATGACTCAAATGAAGCTAGTTAAAGAGTTGTTCAATTGCTATATTCTCATAGAAGTATACAAGAACACAATTGAAGCAAAATCGGTTTGATTCACTCGAATCAATTCATGAACATTATAGCCACAGTTTGCAAAGAATGAATTCCTTATTATATAAATGTATTAGTTCATGAACAAATCGATTTTAGAACTTTAACCACTCAAGTATGCAAACGGGTACGCATACTTAAAGTAGCCGGTCTGAGTTTGGGTTCGCCAGTACGCATACTTCCAAACACAGCAGAAATTTCCGGACCCAAACCCCTCGCCAGTACGCGTACGGGTATGTGTACTTAGGTACTCGGAATTTTACAACTAACAGGTATGCATACGGGTATGCATACTATAGTTCCGGTCATGGATCACATACATGCAAGAATGCACACTATGTTCATAATCCAATGATGGTTAAGTGTTCTAAACTCTATTTCAATCATTGAAACTTTCTTATAGGATGACAATAGCCGTTTTCACACACTATTAGCATCAAAGCAATTTTTAAGTTATTGAAATAATCATAACGAAACATTCCAAGTCTACATCAAATGATTGTATCACACAAACCATGTAAGATGTTACTCGGAGATTTTCACATGATAATCTTTTGACTTTCGTCAAGAATATAAGATGAACTTGGTTGAAGCGAAAGCTTACCAACATATATTTCTAGAAATATGTAAGCGAGCTCGAAATCTCAAATGTGTATAATCGAATACTATATAGTAATACGACTTTTGTCTCAATATAGGATATAGAGTAGAAATAGACTTTCCAAGTGATAGATGAGTTTTAGTCTCCACATACCTTTTGTTGATGAAGTTCCACAAGCTCTCCTTAGTAGTTCTTCGTCTTCAATTGATGAACGTCGTGAAGTCTAATGCTCAACCACACAATCTATCCTAGTCCGAGACATCACTATAAGTAGACTAGAAATCAAGACTTATAGTTTTGATCACTAACATTGACAAACAAGCTTGAGATAGCAACGCTTGCGAGTTCGACCAAGCAGTGCTCTAACAGCGATGACCACCCTTAGCCAGAGTGTATCTCCGTCCTTGACAGGGGCAATAGAAAATGAATGGACAATATGTTTATTTGCTTCATTTTCTAGCAGTTAAATTAATAATCAACATTAAGAAAAAAGAAAGAGATTAATTTTTATCATTTGTACGGTTTGTTTGCTTGGTATATTTATTTATTTTATTTTATTTCATACTAGTTGGGTTACTGTTATGTTGTAACTGTTGGTAGTTGGAATCACTATTTGGTTAAATAAAGATAATCCAAGTGTCTTGAAATTTACCACAACATCATAATTATTTCGCTTATTCATGATCAGCAAATGCATCGCGCGTGCGTCTATACTAGTCAACATTATGATTAAATAAGTTATCTAGGGCATATACTTCTTAGATTGTTATGTAAAAATTATCATGGATCTTGTTCTCGTCTCTTGGTTAGGAGTCAGATAGGCAGGGAGAACTCTACAAAGAGCATAAGAAGTGTTGATACCCACATTGAGTCATTAGAATTTGGACTCACTAGAAATGTGGTACACCTTGAGTCGTATATAATTATATTGACTCTTTTCTATTTATAGGTGCATACAAGACAATTATGACAACCACTAGGGAAATTTACAGTAATAACCATTCAGTAATAAAGGTTGTGTAACCTATTAAACATGGACTAATCTCTTTGGAACATTGCCTCAACAAGATAGATATAATCGTTAGAAACATTGGGTTTTAAATTCAATTATGTGTTTAAACAATTAACCATGATGATACTAAGATTTTCACCAAATCACTTAGTGAAACATGAGAGCACCAATAACAAAAACAAAGATATTTTTGATATTAATGGATCATGGCATCAAGCATAAAGAATCATAAAGCTTTCTCAATTTAATAGACATACCTTTTAGAAGAATCCAATCATGAATCCTACGTCTTCACCAAATATTCAACATCTTACCCAACATAATATGTACTCCCTAATTCTTGTGCTTCGCTCACCATGTTTCTTACTAGGGCATTTATTGGTGAGGATGCATTTTCAACACAATCAAGTTATGTTGGGGTGAACATCATTTAGTTCACCACAGGTTATTGAAACAAAGTCATGCATGATCTCTAGGAATTGTACAACTTCCTTGAAACTTTCAACGACTTTTCCCTACCTCATTAAGATGTTGTTCCTTGTCGTACTCTTCTCTGGGAGATCATTCTTAATGAAATTTGTTGCTTTATTGATCTTCTTTTGTACCCATTTCTGAGTGAATTTAGGAGCAACATGTTTCTTTTTCTCCCCAATATCATTTCAAAACTTCCAACATGTTTCTTTTCCTCCCCAATATCGTTTCGAAACTTCCTTGGGGGAACACTGGAAAAACTGATATTATGTAAACAAGTTTTTCTCCAGTTATGAGTATCAGATCTTGTCATATTATGAATAGAATCATATCTGGATTTATCTCTTTTACGAAATCTACATCCCCTTTGCAAGTGACTTGGTTTTCCACAATAAAAGAAATTTTTAGTAGAATGGAAAAAGTGATGCTTGTTGTTACATGTATGTTTATGTGCTTACTTTGGAGCTCGATGGAATTTATTCTTTCCATCATTAGCAGATGGTGGAGATACTTCACTCTTGTCGTCAGTGGTATCTTTTGGTTGAGAAGAATCTTTAGCCTTGATAAATTTCACCCCTTTGCAAATACTAGGAGTGTCTATTCCTTCATAACCCAATCTTGCGTATCACGATGACTTCTACATGCTCCCAGTATCGAGGTTAATTTATCTGAGCTACTATTGATAGACAAGCTTTCTTATAAGCTCGTATCTTCTTCTTCCAACTTTTTGATCTTTTCAAGTGCATTAAATAGATCATTCTTAGATGATTCAAACTAAACCTTGAGATCTTCTTGTTATGAATCAAATAACAAGTTCATCTCAATGTTCTCTAACTTATCTATATTTGATTGAAGTACCTTATCTCTATCACGTCCTTTAGAGATTTCTTCTTTAAGACCTCGTATTTGTTTGAGATAATCCCTTGCACCAATAAAAACAAATTGGTCTTGCAAGTTTTTATTCTCACTATGAAGTCTGTCATATCAAACTTTTTCACTGAATAAAGAGCTTTCAGTTTCATAAAGTTTCTAATGACATTCCTTAAGAAGTTTATTAGTAATTGGATTTTCATGGAACACTTGTTCGCCAGCGTCAGAATCTTTTTCCGAAAAACGTCTTTCAGAAGCTAAATGCAAACTCGCATGTATACTTTGGAAAATCTCCAAACATATCATCAATAGTTGGGAGAGTTGCAGTGCATGCTGGTTGTCTACGATCCCTACTAGGGGATATAAAAGATAAATGCCCAAACCCACGATAGCTAAAGTATTGAACAACATCATCAACACAAGTCCAATACTTACGATCAGGAGATGTTGTATCTTTAGAAAATCTATTTTTCTTGTTTCTCAAGATTTTTCTCAATTGTTGTGGAGTATCATCCTTAGTCTCTGGCAACGTAGTTTTACCCTCATAAGGACTAGTGTTGTTTACATCCTTATAAAAAATACTTATCTCTTTTTCAGACCGGTGTTCATTA
The DNA here is from genome assembly GCA_023531105.1 of Papaver atlanticum. Taxonomy (NCBI): domain Eukaryota; kingdom Viridiplantae; phylum Streptophyta; class Magnoliopsida; order Ranunculales; family Papaveraceae; genus Papaver; species Papaver atlanticum. Next base: position 3,759,584 of record JAJJMB010003267.1, on the reverse strand, counting down.
TCAAAGATCTTTAATTTACCAACTAGATAAGTCTTTATTAGTGTTGAAAGATCATTTGTTTCTGTAATGGCATGCTTTTTAGATTCGTATCTTGATGGTAGAGACCTGAGATTTTTACACACAATATCTTTCTCTGGAATAGTTCTTCCAAACGAATGTGAGGAGTTAACTATCTGAGAAAGTTTTTGGTTAAATTCATTAAAGGTTCCATCATCAGACATACGAAGGTTTTCCCAGTCAGATGCAAGGTTTTGAAGCCTTACTTATTTGTCTACAGTATTCCCTTCCAATATGGTCTTCAAGATATCCCAAGCTTCTTTCGAAGTTTCACATATAGTCACAGGATGTTGGAGATCTTAGCTTATGGCATGCATAATAACATTCAATCTGTCAGAATTATGCTTTGAGGAATTGACTCAATATCGTCGTAATCAGCTATATCCTTCGTAGTAGTTCTGTTATTTACAGTGACCATTGGAGGATGATAACCCTTGACTACTCGAATCCAAGTTTGGAAATCACGAGCTTGCAAGAACGAGCACATCGCTATTTTCCACCATAAGTAATTTTTGACATCAAATCTTAGTGGTACGTAAACTGAACTCGGTTGATAAAAGCTCAGATTCATATCTATAGGTTCGGATTGCTACAAACACAAACTTATTAGGTCTTTATGGTGTTTGCTTGTTCTGATACCAATTGAAAAGGAGAGGGTCACTAGTACACCACCAACTTTTTCGTTCGGGAACCTATATGGACAATCCATGTACAATCTATACATTCGTTTACAAAACTGTATTTAAGATTTTTGTTACCAAGATAAACCTAGTATATTCCCAAACTGTTCACGAACCGAATTCAACAAGAACCTGTGATATTTCAATTATAAAGATAAAACAATATAATGTAGAAAAGAAATAACATAGGCGCGCACCAGAGATTTTTGTTAACGAGGAAACCTACAATCTTGTAGAAAAACCCCGTGACCTAGTCCAGATTGAACACATACTGATTTAAACTGTTGCACCAATTACCCATTACCAGATTTCGGACTAGATGTAATACTTGCTTCAGTTGTATTCGTGCACCTAGAGAACTCCTAGTAGAACATCAATTCTCTTTAGGAATTCCTCTTGTAAACCTTCTAGCAGAACCCCAATTCTCTTTAGAAGATGCTCTTGAAAATCCTCTAACAGAACGTTAATTCTCTTTAGAAGATAATCCTCAGTAATTAGGGTTTACCGTTCCGTAACCTAATTGATTCTTCCTCACAAGATCACCTAAAAATAATCTAGAGATATCTTGATCTATCAAATCTAGGGTTTATGAAAAACACTTAGAAACAAGTTTCCCAAACTACCAAAGAAGATAGATTGTTTGTGCTTTACGATCCCCAAGTAAATCTTTTGAAATCTCACTCTTGTTCGTGAAGAACAAAGATATGGAAAACAACCTTATGCAACACACACAATTTCTCAAGGGATAGTTTGTGTGGTTACATAAAACTCATATTTATAGTGAACGATCAAGGCTAGGTTGCTTGGAAATAAAGCTACCTTGTCTAGAAAAGGAAACACCAAGTATTGACTAAGAAAAACATTTATTCACGTATTTCCCGTTTTAGTTCACGAACTGTTGCCGCCAAAAGTTTGTATACAATTTCCTATTCACGAACTGCATTAGCAACACATAATAAGTGTTGCTTTAATAAATCACTCATAACTTCTTCGGTATAACTCGGAATTGAGTGATTCTTGGATCGTTCAATTCATATTCTCATTCACTACAACATGAGGACCTTTCCAAGGAAAAAGGTCATTCTTACAAAAGTCTTTGGCTCAAATATCCTCGAGTGTATACATATGTGTATATTTACCGTCATAGGAATTGTTCCATACAATGAGCACGTGTTTCGATGGGTAGAGAGGTAGAGTAAACAAGAGAATCAAGTGCTTGTTGCTAACATTTAATGAAGTTCTCCAAGATGTCTTCATGTAGTCTTAAATCTCCATTCTTCAAGGATATTTTTGATTTTATATTCTACTTCTTAAATCTCCAAAATGTTTTCCCACTGAAAATCTTTGATTCTATTATTCTTTCCACCAAAATACCTCTTAATTGGATTTAATTTGTTGACTAAGTATAAAAGAAATCATTAATCTAATCATTAGCTAGTTAAATGATTAACACTAACTATGTGAACGTGGTTTAGCCATTATGAAAAATATTTAGATAATCAGATTTTTGAATTATTAATTAGCGATCCAATTTTGTCTTATTATGATAGCCCCTCTATTGGATTCATCAGTCCCTATATGAGGTTTCAAATAAACATCTCAAATACAACAGATGCAATGATGCTAGAAAAATACCCCTCCGTCCCAAATTAATTGAGTTGTTTGTAGTTTGCACAATTATTAAGGTAAGGAGAAAACGGGAGTATGTTTAAGTATTTTTTTACAATTATACCCTTTTGGATAATAACTAGTAAAACTTGGAAATAATTTATCTCTTAAACTATACCACAGTTTTCCGTAAACTTTATACCATTGAAAAACATTTTAAAACACCTACGTAACGAATATAAACATGGCTATCAAATTATATATATATTTCTTATAGTAACAATAATCAATTAAAATGGTAGTTTTAGAAATATCCACTTGATTAATGAGATAACTCATTTATCTGTGGGACAAAATTTAAAACCAATTAGCTCAATTAATTCGGGACGGAGAGAGTAGGAAATATTAATTACGAGGATATAACTAAACGAGAAAATGGGTCATTTGCCCAAATATTTTTAAATCATGGTTCTAATGGACGAGTAAAAATTAGTATGGGTGAAATTGACACAAAAAAAATAGCAAGAATGAAACTGGATTCATCCTGGCTTAAACTTAAAAATTAGCCAGGGTGAAACTGGATGCATCCTGATGTAAATTAAAAATAAGAAAAAGTATTTGAAAATGGGTAGGAAGAAACTGTTTACATCCTGACTATTTTTACATTTTCGTCCATTTAAACAGTATCAAATTTTACACGTCTTTTTCACCCAGAAATTATCGTTATTGGGTTAATTGACCAATTTTGTGTAACATAACTAAAATGGAGTGATATATAAAAGTAGCTCTTATCCATATATCTCAGCTTGGTCAAAAAATACCGTCTTGGTTGCCATTCAATGTATGTGAATCGCCAAGTTTATAAATAGATTAAAAATTACTAGTTGCAAATTATGTAAGAAGATAAGATAAACTTATACGGCTAATTTAAAAAACACAAGACGTGCTGTATCTGTATATATTCGTCTATTGGGTGTCAAGGACAACGGAGAGTTGCTAATGGAACCGATAATCATATTCTTCATAGTTTTTGGTTGCATCTTCGTTCCTTTCGGGTTGATGATGGTTGGTCGTTGTGTTAATACTAACAAATTTGGTGACATATTGAAAATAAAGGAGGAAAGAATGGAAAATATTCATCCAAACAGTCAGATGAGCGGAGATGCGGTTATTAAGGTAGGCGGACCTGCCACTTACGATGTTGGCGGCGCCGGCAATGGTGGTGGCGGTGGTTGCTAGTTGAGTTTTAGAGATGTGAATATAAGCTATATCTTATGTACAAAAATATATGAATAGTTTTCATGAGAAAACATCCTGTGATATTCTTTAATTTCTTCATTTTCCCAACAAAGATTTGGTAGTCTTGTAATCTTGTTTGCACTCACTCTATCCATTGATTATAAGCGTCTCGATCTTTTTATAAATAAAATAGAGAGGACTGCTCTTAGGCAAAAGTTATGACTAGCTACTTAAATTTGAGTTTTCGTTTGGGGTGCAACTTCCATTCTCATTTCAAACGTTGTAACCAATCCAAACGTGGTTGGCAAATCTGACAGCCGAAATTTGGAATTTAGCCACAGAGAAACAAGCTGTCTGACTACCCATGGCCATGGGAACATACAATTGGGGGATGATATTGCACCCTTCATATATGATGATAAAATCAGCAGGCCCTCCTCGAACTCCTAACTTCCTGAAATCAACTCCTCAATTACAGTTCTATATCAACAAAAATAGAAGTAATTATGGAAAAAAAAGGTTTGGCGACAAATTATAACCGGTTAATTTGCTGATCCAGATTGGAAATATTATAAGAAAGGGGAACATTTCCTCATCCTTGATTTCTCATATATACATGCCCGAATGTGTTTTAAAAGCAAGAGCATCCATAAACTTGCACATTGACCTCAAGAATCAACTGTCAATTCCACATCCCCATTTGTATAAAATCTAACTAGGGGTAAATGGAATGAAAAAGGTTAAGAAAAATCTAGTTCAAAGTAATAGTAGTATATGAATCAACATTTCTCCTCACAATAAATCGTCCCCGAAGAGATAGAGAATTCGCTCGACAGCCCAGCTGGGCTCGGATTTGCCATCAGTGGCACAGGTCGTTAATGGCACTGACAAGATGGGCAATAACAATGAAGTCCTACAAAGAGGGCAAGTCTTCTGATCGTTGTGGTTGAACCATCTGTCTATGCATTCACTGTGAAAAACATGGCAGCAATTCCTAAGCTCTCTCACCTTATCATTTCCCGTCAATTCATTCAAACACACTGCACATGATTTGCAGGTTTCCAATTTTCCATCAGCAACCATCTCTTCGTAAGTCGTCACATCATCATCATGGAGTCTTGAATAATGAGCCATGGTCGTGACCAATTGCGATGCACTGGTGGTACTAGGAGAAATGGTGGTTGAATATTCATCAGAACTACTAGTACTGCTGCAATATCTGATAATGCAGTCAAGACCACGACCTATGTGTCGGAGCCTTGGGACCCAGTAAAACACTATTCGGGTCACGGCCAGAATGATTGCTGCTTTGCATGTTAGATGTGTTAGTATCAAACTAGAAGCAAAACTCATTTTGTTGACGATTGTAAACCGAATGAATTATAGAGAGGAGAGAAATGGATAGATATTGTAATGAGGAAGGAAGGAGTCTATGGAGATGAATTGTATTTAAAGGAGGAAAAAGATGGTGGATGATGTTTTTAGGTGGTGGGTCAATTACTTTAACTACTACTCCTTTTTCTTTCATGATCTCATCCATTAGGAGGAGGAATAAAGCTATATTATCCATGAAAATGAAGTGTTGTGTAAAGTTGTGAATAAATGGATTAAGAAAATCAGAAAAAGGAAAAGCTTAACTCACATTTCTGAAAATTAAATTCCAAGATAGCAAGAAAGAATGTTAATTAAACCTTTTCCTTTCTTTTTTTTTCCTCAAAAAAGTGAACAACATGAGAATGCTGCAAAATCCTATAGTGCCTCACCACCTAAGCAAGTAAAAATTCCAATGCGTCGTAGTAAAAAATTATATGCATACTTCAAATATAACAGAAATATCAAAATTCTTGTATACTAACATAGCCAAATCAGCAACAAAATTCAAAAGTGGCTAAAAACGTTGCAAGTTTAGGTGGGCTAAAATAACATAATGGGTTAAACATTATATTTCTAGAGGGGTTATTTTTCCTAGCATTTTTAGGGGTCATTCAAAAGGAATTAAGGGCCACTAATAAGATAAAATAAGGTTACCCAAACCTAAATTGAAGCTAGCCCTTATCTCATGTATTTTGTAATGGCAAAATTGCCCTTCCACAATCGGTAGTTAATACTACAATCGGTAGTAAATTGACATACTTTAACCTCCGAATATATTCAGTTTTCGAATCTTATTACTACCATAATCGGTAGTAAATTTAACTTCCGAACGTATATTGACCCCAAAATGAGATTTTGCCAAAATCCTTTAATTTTCAAATTTTGGTACTACCATAATCGGTAGTAAATTGTGTTCATTTAACCTCCGAATATATTCAATTTTCGAATTTTAGTACTACCATAACCGGTAGTTTATTTAACTTCCGAATGTGTATTGGCCCCAAAATGAGATTTTGCCAAAATCCTATAATTTTTGAACTTTGGTACTACCATAATCGGTAGCAAATTATGTTACTTTATCCTCCGAATGTATTCAATTTTCGAATTTTGGTACTACCATAATCGGTAGTAAATTGTATTACTTTAACCTCCGAATGTATTCAATTTTCGAATCTTGGTACTACCATAATCGGTAGTAAATTGTGTTAATTTTAACTTCCGAATATATAATGGCCCCAAAATGAGAATTTTCCAAAATCCTTTAAGTTTCGAATTTTGGTACTACCATAATCGGTAGTAAATTGTGTAAATTTAACTTCCGAATGTGTAGTGGCCCCAAAATGAGATTTTGCCAAAATCCTTTAATTTTTGAACTTTGATACTACCATAATCGGTAGTAAATTTTTTGTTAATAAGTGATGCTCATTATCTACCGATTGTGTTCATGGCCCCAAATTCAAATTTTCAAAACTTAAGAAAATTTCGGAATTTTCTACTTTCACAATCGGTAGTTAATGGTGTTCATTATCTACCGATTGTGCTTAATTTTTAGTACAGAAAAATTGAATTTTTTGAATCAAGAATAATCGGTAGATAACCATTAATTTACCTACCAATTATGATTGATGTTTTTCATTTACAGTAGCAGAAACATAATCGGTAGATAAAATCTTATCTACCGATTATGTTTCTGCTACTGCAAATCCTAGAAAAATTTCGGATCAATTTTTTTATTTCAAGCAATCAAATCCTAATTTTGGATCACAACTACTATCATCTATCCGTTTTGTTTGTTTAACTCGGTTTTTTTTTTTTTTTTTGATGTTCTAAGTTTCAACTTTAAGGTTAATGAATTTTGGGTTTTAATTTTAAACAATCAATCATAAAATTCGTTTGATCGACGATCTTTGGTTTAAATCAAAACTAAAACGATGAATATTTTTTTTCAATTGGTAGAAAAGAGAAGAAGAAGAGGAATAATAGGATTATGAAAATAGAGGATATAGGTATAGATTTAGTATAAAGGTGAAGGACAATATAAACAATTTCTGTTTTTAAGATACCCCATAGCCACCTTCAATGGATGGGAATAAAAAGGTGGCCCCTAAAAATACAGGTTTATTTTTTTCCTTTTTCAAAATATCCACATGAAAAAGGCAATTTTTGGGTGATTTTTAGACATTTTTGGTGGATAGAGCACCCAAAACCGCCCCTGATTCCGTCCCCGCAGATCGGGACTTGCTTAAACTTCCTAAAGTGAAAGATTATCATCGAATCTGAATGAACAGAAAATTTCATTCGTACGCCTTTTGTTGTATGACGTAGAGAGGGTGGCGGTCGAGCGAGCCAATTGCATGCCAGCACAATGTTCATTGCTCTTGTGTCATTGTACGTTCTTTCAGTCACAACTCTAAAAGAAATTGCGTCAGTACAAATGCAGCCAAAGCAAAACACAAAATATGCTTGGTGGGATTTGGAATTTGGATATGTGGTTTGAAAGAAAATGGGGTTTTCTGGGTTGATGACACAAACCCTTTTCTTTATAACGAGGCAACCAACGCCACAACCTTTGAATAGCATTATATCTATCTTCCACTGTATGAAACATAAACGTATATGACTCCTCAGTCCTCACATGTTAACATCATGGAAAATTTGTCCGAGTCAAAAGTGGCCAGAAATGCGTAGATTCCTCCTCATCACACTAGAAGATTAGATCTTCTTTTTTCGTTTCTCTGTTTTTCACCTTTTGCTAAAGTACATATAGATGCATTTAAGGAGTTTGCTTGGTCTTTGTTAGAGTGACACCATAAACCACCCTTAATCTCCAGTAGTAGGGTCCTACAAACTAGGAGGGACCAATTAATAATTATGAAGGTGTTCAAGAAAGTGTTATCTATACCTCCGGTTTTACTTCAACGTCATATTTTCACTATTTTTTCAAAAAGATTCTCTACTGTTGGAGATGGTTTTTTAGATATGAGGCCATATATTTACTCTATGTGTAGACCCCATAAATTTAAGGACTAAATAAAAAAGCCACATATGATTTTTTGCACCTTCTGTTGGAGATGCCGTAAGGGTAAGAAATTATAATAAGGAGATTAATGTGAAAAAAGAAGTCAAACGGAGGTAATGTTTTATTTTTTATCAAAAAGGAAGTAATGTTGTTGCAGAGAAGAATATGAATAAACGGGAAAGAAAAGATTATAAGGTCTAAGAATTTTGTAAATATTAATAAATGGGAAGGTATGATAGTAAACTTGTTTGATAATGACAAATTATATAATTTTCTTAATAATTATTAACCAGAAATCAGGACTTAACCTAGTCAATCGTGGTCAACGTTTGGTCCAGGTACCATGTCCTAACGTTGGACAAATGTTAGACCAAAGGCTAATGTTGGCCAAAATCTGAGTACTAAAGTCCAATTATCCCTTTTCCTTTCTGTGTTTTTAACCTTTTGCTAAAGTGCACAGATGCATTTAAGGAGTTTGTTTGGTCTTTGTTAGAGTGACACCATAAACCACCCTTAATCGTCACCGTAAAATCATACGGACGTACTGATACAACTACTTGCTGGCAACGGCTAAATTCATTATACTCTCTCCGTTATATTATAGAAGAGGGATTTGTCTGATCAAAACAACAACAAAAAGAAAATAGATGAGGGATTTAGATTTTTCACGGAGTTGGAAATGATACCAAATCCACCCTATTGTAGAGACGAAAAATGTTTTATACATATATAATGGAGTATATGAGAGAACCATTCAGAAAGTTGAGCTTATATAATTTTTAGTATTTGCGTATGATTTCAAAGCGGGGTTAAACTAGAAAATTTTTGGAGAAAATATAAAAACCTTCATCGTTGTGGAATATGACAAAAACTCAAAATCCCAGTCTAAAGTGGAACGTTGGAGTATGTGAATGCAATTTATTCATATTTTGGAAGTTCACATAAACTCTAGCGTACCTGATAACAAAGAAGTCGAGAGTTAATTGTTAAAGGCAATTCCTATGCAAAACAAAACTTTTGTCGAGCCAGTTGGATGGCCAAACACGTTTCTCCACTATGGGAAAAAAAGTGGGCGGTTGATCATCAAGCGCTATGTCTGAGAACATCCGTCTGCGTGTGAAGGTTAAACTCAGCGTGTGATTCACAACCGCGAGGGTGAGAAGAAAAAACGCCAACGGTCAAATATCCAAGGTCCATTTTCCCAACATCTATAATTTTCAAAACCTATAAATTCCTTCATCTGAATTCATTTTCACTCACACCACTACTATCTCTTCTACTAAAATTCTTTTTTTTTCCAAATAATTTTCAAAACTTATAAAATTCTTTCTTCTAAAACTCTTCTAAACCAAAATTTTCTTGATACAATATGAGCAACTTCATAAGAAAAACGGTCAATACTATAAAACACAAAAGAGATCGAAGACATGAACCGGTACGGCGACCTGCCACAGATGTAGATTATACTTAAAATCGGGAAGCAGAGTTTGCTTTGCCGAGTGTCGTTGCTGCTCCATCATTAGTCCAAGGTCATGTGTTGGGGCATCAAGAGAGGTCTGAGAGTTTATATTTTTATAGAATGTGAGGTGGATTTTATGAATTAAAGGGTATTTATGATGGTCTACCCCATCAGTCCGAGAAAGGGTTGACAGATATCCCAATCGTGCGCTTTATAGTGTGAAGCCTAGAAGACACAACAGCAAAATTATGAAAGTATTTGTAGAAAGGTGGTGGCCGACGACGCACACGTTCCATTTATGGATTTTGAAATTGGTAAGTTCGTTTAACTTAACTTAACTTAAATTTTATTTTATTTTTTAAATAATTATTAAATAATCAAAAGAATTAATCATAGTTGATATTATTCTTGTAACAGGAATTACACCCCTTGATTTGTATTCCATTTGTGGGATCCCAAGTGGAGTGGATCCTGTACCATACAACCAAAACGAATGGATATAAATGGCAGATGCTTCTTCTCTCGTTTATGAAAGTATGTGTATGTGAAGATTATAAAGATTTGAAAGGAGGTGGGCTATTATGTTCAGCGTTGAAGTTTCTCCTTAACCAAAACAGAAACTCAGCATATATAGATGACTATCCTGAACTCGAAAGGGTGTTTATCTTATGGGTACTGGGTCAGATGTTCTTTCCAAACTCAACTACTGTTTCTCATATTGGTTGGCTTGAAGCGTTAGAAGATTTTGACAAAGCACCAGATTATGACTGGGGATATGCAATTTAGCAAAAATGTACTTTGAGATGGATCAAGCGTCCATTGGTATAGCTAACTTCACTGGTTTTTAGGGCATTATAGAGGTAAATATCCAAATTATTATTTTTGAATTTAAATAATTTTTATGAACAAATGTAGATTAAGTCAAAATACTAAAAACTGCTTTGTGCAAAGTACACATAGTTGTATGTTTACCTAGTCAATCTGAATTCCGTGAACTACATAGGTTTGCAAACACGGTTTGTATACCCTTTACACCTGAGTTCAGAATGGGGGAAGGTTTGGAAACCTAGTTCCAGTTTAGCAGTAAGTCACAAAATTTTCTTACATGTCTATGTTTGTTTTTGCTACTATTCTTATAGACACTTCTAAGACAACTTTATTTAAGAAATTACTTTGGGATTGTATATCATTGTTTAATCTTGAGTGTTATCGAACACCGTTACAACTTGTAAGTTCAAAAGCTTACTGAGCTGCTACGGACTATCATTGTGTACAGTTCCATAATCAGACCATAGTGCATATTCTTATGTGTAATTTCAAGGCGAACTTTTCACATGCCTTTCATGAATTCTTAATAAGAATTTCATATAAACTGAGAAATTGTTTGCTTGAATCTCAAACAACCTTAGCTTGAAATCAAAGCTATCTGTAGCCTTGAAAATCTATAAATAGATAGACTCTTGCAATATGATTTCTTAATCCCTGCCACTCTTGTGTCTTTTTTGCCAATATAGAATCGTCCTTTATAACCTAGGGTTTCTAGGTTAAGACTTTGAAGACTTCAGATATGGATTCGTGAACCCAGGTCTGACTATCTTTTTACATGATAGTTCTTATATCCGGCTCTTCTTTTACTGGTTAATGAAGTTCATGAAATTTAGATCAGAACATAGATAGAAATCACAGAGCTCTCTTCGTCTCAGACTTTATGATTCCTCAAGATAGACATTTAAACTCTTCATTGATTTGTTTGGATTGTTCTTGAGAAGTGATTAGTGATCTAGGATTCTCTGCCAACAGAGTGTAAGTATTCCGGATCCGTGAGGTTTGCTGGATTTTGCCTTCTGCAAATAGATTTCAAAACATAGATTGAAACATATCAAAAGGAAAATTAAATAGGCTTGCCTGATAAAGGCAGATAGGTATCAAAAGTCTTCACTGAGGTTGAAGCATCTATGAAATGACGAGGGTACCCAAAGACACCACATTTTTTGTTTCAACCTATAAGTATGATACAAAGTGGGATCGTGTATGGACAAATTCAAGACAATACAACAACTTGATATTCACTTGACAACATTTACGGTACAAGACCGATTGACTGTAGGATCAATGTCAAGTGATTAGGATTTAACGTACAAGTATAATTTACTTTATTATAATAAAACAATTATAATTCGAAAGTAAAGTAAATAACACGGCTAGATTTTGTTAACAAGGAAACCGCAAATGCAGAAAAACTCGGGACCTAGTCCAGTTTTGAATACTCTCATAATTAAGCCGCTACACAAAGTACAAAGCAAACTTCGTATAGTCGAGACCAAGTAATATACCCTTAGTATCCCTGCGTCTAAGACATACTGGTCACGCACGTTAATCCCAAGACAGAAAATCACTATCTTGAGCTGTTTTGCCGATGTAAAGTCTTAAGTACTCAACTCCTTTTGATCGTCTTCCAAACAATAAATAAAAAAAGCTGTTTGGTAACTACTCCAATAATGTTTTATAAAAAGATATGTCGAGTTTGACAAAGGCTCTTCCGTTTAAACTAGTAAACTCCTTTGTCTGGTAAGATCAATCCAAATCAATAACTTAGATTCGGATTCACAACTATCATATTTGGATATTGAAGAATACCACCAAATGATAGTTCCCGATCTAAATGACTTTATGATAAAATCTATCAAAAGATAAACCGGATCTAAGTCAGATCCCAACCGATCAAGATGTGTGCACAAATCACGGGATACGAAAACCAATAAGAAAAAACTTATTGTTCTTCAAATTTTATATTGCTTTCTTATGTACCTGCACACCACAAACTTGAATCCACTTATGATCGATCACACACAAAATGGAGTCTGTTAACAATGGATGATCACAAGTTGTCTTTAGATCTAAAAACAGTTCTAAAGATCCCGCCAATACTTTGATCTAGTTTGAGTGACCCTTAAGTCAGGAGAGAAGGCTCTCAAGAATAATCAAACAAGATGCAATCAAAGTTTCAACAATCGTTAGTCAATCAAATCAATAATCGAAAACTAAATTAACAATGCAATTATCTAGTTTCCTACCAACGGTACTTATAGAGCTTCTTGATCCCACAAAAGTTTTTAAACGAGCGATCATAAGAGATTTCTCCTAATTAGGGTATTTTCCTTTACGGATAGACGGCTCCGCCAAAAACAACACGAATGAAGTTTTCCTGGCTCTTAGGATAATTTGCAACTAATGAAAACTCAACTACTTATAGACCAAGGTTGTTTGGACAAAAAGGAAATTCCAAAACCGAAAGTATTCTCAAGATATGCAGTAAGTACCTAATTTCGGTTTTCTTATTTCCAATTAATATCCAACCTGTAATTCCGAAATCTCTCATTATAAAATATCTAATATTAGTGAAAAGACGAGGGTACCCAAATATACCTCAATCTAAAACTTTTCCACCTATAAGTCCTCTTACCGAAAGTGATTGTCTATGGACTGAGTCGGGACAATACAACGAATCGGTATTCACACTTTGTGTGATCGTCTATGGATACAAGATCGAGACAATACAACAATCAAAGTGTGATTACTTGATAATAGGTTCGGACTTAACCAAACTCTATAGGATCACTATCAAGTAATACCGAGTTAACGTTTGTGTAATTTACTTTAAATTATAATAACAACAATTATAATTGCGGAAAACAAAAGTAAATGACACAACAAGATTTTGTTAACGAGGAAACCGCAAATGCAGAAAACCCCGGACCTAGTCCAGAATTGAATACTCTCAGAATTAAGCCGCTATACAAAATCAACCTAACTTCGTATAGTTGAGACCAAGCAACTAAACCTATAGTTCACCTAGTTTCTTCAGTATCCATGCGCTTCCGACATTCAATAAGTGCACGCACTGGAATAATTCCTTTGGTTCGTATTCCAAACAGTAAAGGAACAACAAATATGTTCGGTATCAACTCTATTAAATCCCAGTGATATGAGCGAGGCAAAGTCTCTTCTGTTTAATCCAATAAACTCCTTTGTCGGTTTTAGATCTATCTAACAAACAACTAACAAGTAGTCGAGTTTAGATTTTTTAATCAATAATAGGATCTATCCAGATACTAAATATTGATGCCGATCTATGCAACTAATAAATCAAATCTACCAAAAGATACACCGATTATAGTTGGATCCCAGCCGATCAAGTTTTGTGCACACCAAAGATTATGAACCCAAATCAGAAATCTTCTTCGTCTTCAAATCTTCTCAAATCTTCAATAAACACCTGCACACAACAACTTGAATCTCTTGTGATCAATCACGCACAGAACGGAGTCTGTTAACAGTGGATTATCACAAGATGTCTTTAGATCTACAAACAGTTCTAAAGATCTCGTCGACACTTCGATCTAGTTTGAGTGAATCTTATATCAGAAGAGAAGATTCTCAAGAATAAACAAACTAGGTGCAATCAAAGTTCAACAACCATTAGTCAATCAAATCAAATCGAAAACTAATAATACGACAATTATCTAGTTTCCCACCAATGGTACTCGTACAGCTTCTTGATCCCACAGAAGTCTTTAAACGAGCGGTCGTTAGAGATTTCGCCTAATTAGGGTACTTTCCTCTCCGAATAGACGTCTCCACCAGTAACAACACAACAAGGTAGTTTTGCTGGCTATTAGGATAGTTTACATGAAATGCAAACTTGGGTATTTATAGACCAAGGAAGTTTGGACACCAAGGAATTTTCAAAACCGAAATATTCTTAAGATATGCAATATTTCCAAAATCGGTTTTCATAATTCCTAGAAATGCTCTGTCCAAAAATAACCGAAATCCTACTAGAAAATCTCCAATTAGTAAATGCACATTACCGATTTTTATTTTCCAGAGATATGCATTTTAATTACTGGTAATTAAAAGCATATAAAAATTAACAACTTTAATTAAAAGATTCTCAACTTATTTCGGTCCGGGATCTCCTTTAGCTATTAAGGAATATCTTAGAACAATAAAAGATAAGAGTTATTGAACATGTTCAAAGTATGTCGACATCTTATTTCTTTGTAAATCTTCTTTCATATTTACAATATTGGAACCAATTATACCACACTTCCAAAAAAGTTTAGAACTGGTTCATCTGATTTCCAAGAACTATGTGATTGATCAAATCAACACACTAATCATGGGTTTACGGTTCTACCAAACACAAGGATCGGTTCTACCTTAATATGGTTTCTGGGACCGGTTACATCAGTTACCAAATTGGTCACATCAATTACCAGGACCGGTTACCATATTCTCATGGTATTACTTGTGATCAGTCACACGGGTTACCAGGATCGGTTACACCAATTACCAGGACCGGTTACACCAATTACAAGGATCGATTACTACTCTTTTGTGATCGGTCACACCAATTACTAGGATCGGTTACACCAATTACTAGGATCGGTCACACCAATTACAACTATCGATCATACCATCTTAGGTGATTACTTAGGATCGGTTACACTAATAAAAGTCATACCAATACATAAGTCAGGCATTGTGACTAGTTTTACCAAGATACATAACAAGTTCTGATCGGTTCTACTAACTCACACATATTGGTAATCCAAAGATATGGAAAGAATAACAATACCAATAAGCCTAGCGATTTCCCTTTCGATTCATAAAACAAGTTCATGAATGTACTTCCTTTAAACGAATGTAAACATTGTTTCCTAAGACGAAATCTTCACCCATATCTGATGTGTTTTCAACTTTGTTGTAGTAGTGGTAAATAGGATTCGAACTCTAAGACTTGTGAAGATTCGAGTTTTTAAATTTAATAAAAATTATATACAAAAATATTAATAAAGTGGGCGAGAGGTACTAGGGCTTAGGATTCCACCAAATTCATTTCTTAAGGTTCAAATAATAATTCTTTTAACAATTATAGCTCAATAAAAATATAAAATAAAGTGACTCTTATTTTTTCCAAGATAGATTCTCAAAATATTAGATGTAAATGTTAAGCATGGGACATCAAATCACCTAAGCTAAGCATGTCCCATCTAATCAAATGACAACTAATTAAATCAAATCATAATTTCAATTAAAATTAGTGCAAAAGTCATGAAAAGAATTAAATATAATTACCCAAGTGTGAAATAAGGCTTCCTCCATCGCCCCAATTTTGGGGTTGCTCATCATAGTAAACGTGCTCTCAAAATATTTATTTATGCTCAAAAATGGTTTACAAAGATGAAATAAAGAGAAAAGGGTGTAGAACAGGATTTTGCGACGCACAAAAATCGTCACAAAATGAACGATAAAAGACAAGTGTTGTAAACACTGTTGCACAGTCGCTGGAAAGGAGTTGGGAACTGCCGCAATTAAGCGACAGTTTGCAACGACTTTCCTTTACGGGCTTTTGTTCTTCGTGTTCTTGATGTTCATCATCATCAGCAGCAGCAGAAACCGAGTTTTGTAAAACTCGGATTTCTTCTTCTCTGGCTCTCCTAAGCTCCCCAAACTCTCCCAGCACACTCCAGCAACAGCAGACGCGTGAATATCTTCTCCCTTTGCACGTACTCCCCTGTTTTGCTCCATGACACGATTCATCCGATTCTGATCCAAACGAACACCCATACTAGCTTTCTATAGTCATATCACGTTTACCCACTAAGTTTCAGGGATTGAATCTCACTAAATCACGTCCAAACATCCGATCGAAATTCTGTTGTTAATGAAAATATTTTCCCGCCAAAATTCATTTTTTGAATTTGAGAAGAAGATGTCCTCCCCCTAATCCTGCACGTGTGTCCCTTTAGTACTTGTCTTATGGGATGCAAATAGTAATTTTTGGGCGTAGATAGTAATTTTTCCGGGGTTCCTCCGACACATTTTTGGGGTGCTTCCGTTGCATTTCTTGGGTGACTTTAGTACTCTATCCTGGGGTGTAAAACACCACTTTTCGAGCCAATTTTGCCGCAAGAGCTTATTCCCTAGAAAAGATTTAAAACAACTTTATTAGAAATAAAATGAGTCCTAGATAATGTAGTTATGGGTGAAAATGCGTCACACTTACGTGCTTATCAATACCCATACACATAATCACAATTGCATTCAAACGATTATGTCGATGTCTTATATACGAAGTTCAAAAGATAAGCGTTATACTTCGTATTCTAAATCCTTAACACTATATCTACTAGAGTATAATCATTCACAGCTTCGCAGTTATGTTTTCAATATAGCATGACTTGAAAGATACGTTGGGAATGAAACAGTTCAAGTCAAAATATTACTAACCTCAAGAGGAAGGATGATTTCGTTGATGTAGCTCTTTACTTCTTCGCATTCTTCAAGTTTTCAAGTAATACTTGTATGTCTCATTATCCTAATCTTTCTATCCTAACCTATACGAAGTTGTCTCTAGTACATAATCGAGCGACTCTTAAATTGAGTTTTTATTCACTAAAATATGACAACCAAACTTGACATACGAACGCTTGGTGGGTTCAACCGAGCTATGCTCTAACAATCTCCCCCTTTGTCAATTTTAGTGAAAAAACTCTTACAATCATATGGATAAACAAATTACAAAAATTCATTATACATATGCTTGATTCCAAGTTTCAACGGCAAAATACCCTGCATATATTCAATCCATAAATGCCGCTGAAGACATTATAATAACAAAGCTAATACTCCCCCTAAAGGTGAGATAGGTAGATTTTCAATCCGCACATCTTTGGTATTTCCCTTTTTGTAGTCCAAATAACTACAATCAACATATGATATGTTTCTCCCCCTTAGTCAATGCTTTACTCTTTCATTAGATATAACGTTTAAGCACAATTGTCCTTTCCTAAGTGATTACAAATCACAATGTTTACTCCATATATTTCTCCCCCTTTTTGTCACAAAATGACTAAGGTACGAGCAAATACCAAAAACCGGAAGGATCTTACAATCTAAAAGAATTGTACAACCTATAAGAGTTAAGCACGAAGGTTTCACATACCATTTTAGATAACCAATACCAAAACCGAAACTACAAGTAATTTGGTTTTAATATGTTATCAAGGAAACAATTTCCAGAAGCAATTTTCCCTAATAGTTTAACAATTTGACTAAGAAACTTAGTTCCCTTGCTAAACCGATTGCACAAGTACAATCGCTTATTTTGATAAGACCAAAATAAAGATCAGAATTAACTTTATTTTTCTCATCATGCACTAATTATTCAGACAATAACTTAGACCTTCCACTTTAGACAAGACAAATACTAGGTTAGTTAACTAATATTTCTTGTCAAGGCATTCGATTAGACTTGAATAACCGAATCCTTTACTTTTGATAAGTCTAACTAAGATCAGAATTAACTTAGTTTCTCTTATCCGGAATCGAATTGGACTAAACAAATGATCCCGTATTTTGTTAAGCCATAAAAAATACATACAAACCAAATAAATCGACTTGCACAATTATTTTTCTTAACCGGAAGCAATTGAAATAAACATAGACATTACAGCACCGCAATTGCATCGAAATCTCGTTAAGTCTAAAACAATTGATACCAAACAATAAAGAAAGATATCAAACCAGTTTTTCTTAACCGGAAACAATTGAATCACACACACACATACATCCATACACACATAATAGAGTAAACATCAATTGTACCGAATTTTGTTAAGCAAAAGCAAAACATATGCAATAAACTCAAGCTTTTCTTAAACAGGAAAACTATTAACTAACAAATTCGTTACCTCATATTCCGCATCCTATTCTCCCTGAAAGATATATCATTAACCGCAAGTTCAAGTTAGAACTCTCCCCCATTGTGTTGTCATCCTCTCGCAAGAACAAAAGAACAACAACAACCTTTACCAGAGAAAGTTTGAATCGGTTTTTAACTAATGCATAGCAAAAGTTGAAAACCCCGAAACACATATGCTTTTATGCTAAACAAAAATTCAACATATTGTGACTTTTTCGCACATGAGTTTCAATCAGAACACCTTATGATCTTTTGATAAAGCCTACCAACATGGGCTAGAACTTAATCCCGCTAAATCAAAAAGCCACACAACCCATAAGGGTTCACACATAATATGAGATCGAATATTAAGGTTAAGAAAACCGAAATCAAACATCCCATAACACATAGCAATAATATAAATCATTCAAGCACATGCTATGTAATCGAAAAACTATCAAAAGAAAAATTATAAAATAATAATTTTATTCATCAATAGATCTTACACAATAATTGAAAGAAATCAAAAACTGATGTCTATTTTGTTTCTAATCGCGAGTCTTGTAAAGATCGCTTTCGAATACTGGATTCAAATTCTTCTGAGCATTTCCCTTTCTGGTAGAAAGTTTGTTGATTTCAAACAGTTGAGAATGAAGATCAGCAAGTACTTCTTTCGAATCCTTTATCATCAGCTCATGATGTCTAATGCAACTTCTAACAGTGAGAATCTGTTTCCTTATAGAGTCTATGAGATTGCGTTGAGAGACATCATGATTTTCAGTCATAACCGATGCACAGAGTGCTAAATTATCAAGAGATGATCCTTCTTTTACCGATTTCTCCATTGAAGCAAGCCAGTCTTCTTTCAAACAAGAGGACAATATATAAGAATTGGAGAAAATCAGGGGATGATATAATTTGGTTTATGGAAACCTAATATATTTTTCCCAAAAGCAAAAGATATCGATTAAGAATACAATTATGGAACAGATATGTAAATACTGCCCAGATTTATGCCTCCTCACATTCATAATTTTGGGAAACAAGTGAGGATGCACCTTTCAACATAATCAGTGTGTGTTGAGGTGAGGATTAAACTCACCATAACCAATAGAGACATCCCTAGGATGATTTATAAACACAATAGGTTGTGTTTTTTTATGTTCTTTCTTTCTCTTGTTCATGCAAGAGTCTGCAGTTCCTTTTTGAGATCTTATAAACTCATCAGCCTTCAAAATCTTTATGCCCTTGCGAAGATCTTTGATGAACTTGTTTTGTTGGATATTTCCATGAAACACTACAGTGTGATTATCTTCACATAAAGAGTTTAACATACTACCAGAAGATTTTCCCTCTGATGCTTTTGGTTTGTCAACCATTTCTTCTTGCTCAGATTTTACCCCTATATTATCTGACAGGGTTTTCAAAAGTTTTTCAAGTTCTAGACTCAAACTTTGATTTACTTGATTCCCCACTCAAGTTTTTCTAAACAGTTCTTTAAGAGTTGATTAGACTCACAAGGTATATCACTGTTAGATTTGCCAAGAAGTGCATTATGGCTAGGTATTCCTTCATAGGGTTTGTCCTCTGGAATATCATATAGAGTAGAGATGTAAGACTTATAACACTTCTGAGCTTTTCTGCTGGAGCACTGCTTTGCCATATGCCTGAATTTACGGCATTTGAAACAATGGATTTTTTCATTACCCTTTTTATGACAAAAAGATAATATATCAGGATCTGAATTATTTTTCAATAAAGCATCCTTAATCTGTTGTATTATGAGTACAATTGTTGAGTCAAGATCATTTTCAACAAGTATTTCATCTTTTTCACAACGTTTCTTAGACTTATTTAAACAAACTTCTTTCGAAGATTGATTTGAATTAGTTGAGATATCATAACCAATATTTCGGTTCTTCAGCAGAGTTTCTTTGTCAAAGATCTTTAACTTTCCTACAAGGGAGCTTCGAGAAAGTGTAGAAAGATCATTGGCTTCAATTATTGCATGTTTCTTAAACTCGTATCTGGATGGTAACGACCTGAGAATTTTGTATACTATTTCCTTTTCAGGTATAGCCCTTCGAAGAGAGAAAGAGGTATTGATAATCTCAGAAAGTTTAGAGTTAAACTCCTCGAAGGTGTCGTTCTCATCCATTTTAAGGTATTCCCATTCAGAAGAGAGAGATAAGAGTTGTGCTTCTATTTCGGAATCATTCCCTTCAAATACAGTATCAAGAATATCCCATGTTTCTTTAGAAGTTTCACATGACAGAACATGATGTAGAAGATCATGACTTACTGCATGTATTATGGCATTTAACCCATACAAATTCTGCTTCGCAAGAGCTCTTTCTTCATAAGTGTAAAACGCTAAGCGCTTAAACTCTTTTTCAGAATACTCCTCTCTCGGACGTTGGTATCCGTCATCGATTAACAACCAAGTATTAAAATCTTGAGATTGAAGAAAAGTTCTCATAGCAGATTTCCAAGAAGAGTAATTTTCCCCATCAAATCTTGGTGGTACGTTAACTGAATCATTTATAAGATTCATTTCTTATAGGTTGGATCACACCAAACACAGATTGTTAGATCTTTTCGTGTTTGCCTGCTCTGATACCAATTGAAAAGACGAGGGTACCCAAATATACCTCAATCTAAAACTTTTCCACCTATAAGTCCTCTTACCGAAAGTGATTGTCTATGGACTGAGTCGAGACAATACAACAAATCGGTATTCACACTTTATGTGATCGTCTATGGATACGAGATCAAGACAATACAACAATCAAAGTGTGATTACTTGATAATAGGTTCGGACTTAACCAAACTTTATAGGATAACTATCAAGTAATACGGAGTTAACGTTTGTGTAATCTACTTTAAATTATAATAACAACAATTATAATTGCGGAAAATAAAAGTAAATGACATAGCAAGATTTTGTTAACGAGGAAAACGTAAATGAAGAAAACCCCGGGACCTAGTCAAGAATTGAATACTCTAGAATTAAGTCGCTATACAAAATCAACCTAACTTCGTATAGTTGAGACCAAGCAACTAAACCTATAGTTCACCTAGTTTCTTCAGTATCCCTACGCTTCCGACATTCAATAAGTGCACGCACTGGAACATTTCCTTAAGTTTATATTTGATTTGGGGTAAAAACTGATTCTGCTGTTTTTGGTAAATTTGGGTGTGTTGATGAGAAACGAATTCAAACCCTAAACAAATGTAATACATGGGAGTTCTTTTAGATTCGAGAGATCAATCTGTAAGACTCTGGCCTAAACCAAGAAATGGTCGTTCCAGATTCAATTCGGTCACAAAGTGAAGGAGAAGGGTTGATCTTAGGGAGGGAAGCGAAGAAGGTATTTGAGATCAGAATGTTGAATTATGAAGGTGTGGCTGTTTTATGACTTGTATCAGAATATGGAACTGGCTTGCAGAACGTAAGCTATCAGTTCACGGTGTTTTTTGGATACTTGTGTTGATAACACTTGTGTTCTTTTTGTCAAAATAGGTTGAAATCCTATTTATACAAGTCATGTTCGAGCACCCCATGATCTCTTAGGAAGTGGAGGTGATTAAGCAGTGGAGAAGTGGGGTTGTGTAAAAAGTGGTGATCACCACGTTTCCATTACGAGGGAAAACTGGTCACACTTTCACCCACTACTCTCATTGCTGTTAACCATTCGTTCTTTCCTAACACGATCTCGTAATGGGCGCGTTGCACGCCGCATGCTGTAAACCGCCATACCAATACCCCAGTGAGCATCCCACAGTTTGTGACATGTTTGATGTCTCGAGTAAGTGGGTCAAGTCATGAGACACGCCACTAAAAGCAGCACATAGTGCTTTTAGGTCGAATAATAAATTATTTGTGAAATCAATATTTATAAAACATCGCTTATGATCGATGTATATAAAGCATCGCTTTTAAATAAGCAGCTTAAAATAATCGATGTACAGGAAACATCGTTGTTTTAAAGCTCGTTCAAATTAGTCGCGAATTGAACGTCTTAAAAAAGTAGCATTACCGGCCACCTTTGGGAGATCGTTTGAGAACCCTATGGGTGAGCTACCGCTTGGTCGATTGCTCCCAGTAGAGGAGGGGTGACCGATGATCACAGCGTTACCCTGTTGGCCTCCTGAAAATAAATCTAAACCACCCGACTAGGCTAGAGAAGTTGGATGTACGAGATGATTTGCGGCAGTTGCGTACTACCATTGGATTATGCAAACAGCGCGACCAGCCTCTTCTGGGTGATCGTTTGGAGGCCATATGAGCAAGTCGTGGCTCGGTCGATCGCTCCTCATGGAAGAGGGGTGGCTGGTGGTCACAGTGCCACGCTGTTGTCCATCTAGAATCCGTTCTAAGCTATTCGACCAAGTTGGCGAAGATGGATGGACACGATTGATTTGCGGCAGTTCCATAACGCCGTTTATTCAATTTAGGGTTTAAAGAACGCGCGATCGCCCTACTTTTTGCAAACGGTTTGACGCGCTCTTGGATTGCTATGTGTAGTTCGATCAACCAGGTATGGAGATGGGTTGCCGGTGAATGCGTCAGCGTCTCCTTGATCATTCGAAGGAATATCTAAGCCTTCCAACTAGGCTAGCTAAGTTGGGAGGTCGTGATGTTTTTTGAGACCGTTTTTGCCGGTCTTAACTCGTTTGAGCTCATCTTTCAACAGCGCGATCACCCATGTTAGGGTTAGCGTTCAAAGGTGTTGCGGGTGCACTAGATGGATCCGATCGGTCGGGATGTTAGTGGTCCCGCCGATGGTCATTATGATCACCTCTTAGTTCCACTAGGAGTAGGCTAGGCCTGTTGAATCATGTGGCCAAATCGTGTGGCCGTGATCGTTTTTTAAGACTGATATGGACAGTGTAGATTTTCCTTAAGGAATTTAAACGTGTTCGATCGCGCTAACTTTTAATTAAAAAGTGTGTAAACACGCTAATCTCTTTATCAGAGAGTGGTGTAGCCTACGTGAGTGTTTTCATGCAGGTCTCAATACTGACATTTAGGGAGATTCATGCTACTCCGCTGTGAGTGAACATTAATCATCATGTCATGCAAATATTGAGTGTTCGTCTGGGAACTTAGCATAGGAAAATACCAAGCAGGTCATGCATTAGCGAATAATGCAATAGGTTAAAATTTCCAGAATATCTGGGATTGTTGCTTCACGCACCATTCTGGATAAATTTCGTAAATATGTTGAATTGCTCAGTACATATGTAAGTGAAGAAGTTTATGCACTCATCACTTTCAAATGGATTTTGTTCCTTTGCAGGATGACAGCGTATTAAATACAGGGTTTCACGATTTTAGCCCTGAACCGAAAACCACCATCAACATTAAGTCCCCTGCTTAGTACGTAACAGTGACACTGTTGCGGGGTAAGCACTAGATGGTGACAAATAAAGATAAAACTTATGATGAAAAGTAGACTGATGTTACCATAAGAGGTGGGTCGGATTTTCCTTGGAACATGGCACGAGGCGTCCAGATGAGCGTTCCCTAGCATGATGTCGGTTGGCCCCAAGTAGATCAGGCAGACGGTTGGTTGGTATCTGAAACTGCATTCCAAGTCCCTTTTACATATGAGCATCGTCTGAGAGTGTGTCCAAGTTTTCCTGGCTTCGGTTGGCATGGATGAAAAATGGAGGCGCGATGAAGCATCTCATCCAACAAGTGCTAGGACTGAAAGGTTTGCTGCCTGGCTAAAGCGCCGGAGGGTGGAGCATGAGCATCTCTCGGGCGAATATGAACTCTTGGGTAAACATGAACACCCTATTCATGATGGTGTCATAATCCTCGACTCTGACGTGGAGGAACCGGAATACCCTCATAAGGCTATTGAAGCAGTTTCTGAAAAGGATGTCGGGGCAATTTCCGAAGAGTGTATAGGAGGAGTGGCATCTGGAGAAGATGTTGAAGAGGTATCCGAAGTGAATGTTGGTGCAGATTCCGAAGAGGATGTTGAAGCGTCTTCTGGAGAGGGTTCCAGAGAAGGCGCCATTGACCCTGGCGTTGATGATACTTCTTTGATGTTTAATAGTCTTTTGTTTCATGCGGCTGGAGCCAGGGCTTCATCAAATAATAATCCTTCATTCATGCTGCTTTCATGATTTTATGTTTCCAGTTGGATGAATGAATGACATCTCCCGACTAAGAAATCCAAATTCTTAGAAAGATCTCGCAATATCTTGAAACTTTAGATGTAGCGCTCTTCGGTAGCCCGTGTTCATGGTATTCATTCCTAAAACGCGATTTTGCAATCTTATCTCTTCCCATTCTATTGAGGCGGCATGGCGGATAGGAGGACAACACACAAATAGTAATGGCTGGCAAGTCTGTGTTTTCTTCTCATGGGAAGAGGCGCCTTTTCCATAATAATATTTCCACACATGTAACGCTAGTAACAGCAATTTAGAGTATGGAAAAATAACAATTATGGCTCGACCAACCTTCTGTTTGATATTCCTCTTGCAGATTACACGTTTCTTGAAGATTTGTGGTGTGCCGACTAGGTATGTGGAAGCATGAGAGCTTTGCCACGAATCTAGAGACCCAATAAGCCGCATATTTTGGGCTAAACGGATGAGATAGGCCTTATCTTCAATTGACGACATGTGCAATGTGATTTCTGAAGAAGCAATTGCGAACTGGGTGTGTCATTGGGTACGTGCGCCACCTTCATTTTGTTGCTTCCCGGTCCGTGAAATGATTTTCAAAATCCGAAAATTGCATATTGAAGTGGACAGAACCTCCTCTAGGGATCATGTCGGTCAAAAGAGGTGGTGATTGAGAAACCGTCTTAATGTTGAAGTAGGCTGCTTTTCGGGATACGGTGCCTTCCAAGAAGAATCTGTTGTTGCTTGATGATTTCCCTTGAATATCTTGTTCTTTCTTTTTCCTTTACATATTCCCTTCTTAGGTATTTACTGAAACATGTAAGGTGTTTCTTTCATGGTTTTTTTTGTGTGTGTGGTTTTGAACTGATGGGTAATGGTTTTGTGAGGAAATGATATTTCGATTAACTGATAAAATGAAATCCTAATTATGAATACAAGCAGTGCAGTCATTTTGGAGTAATTACAAATATTGCATGAAAAGGGGAAATGCTGAAAGAAATGCTAAAGAAAAAGGGGAAGTGTCATCTTAGGTTACTACGCCTTCTAGCTTGTCAGCCTTGATAAGTTTGCAGTAACCTCCCAAGATAGTTTATACTACTAGGTACGGCTCATCTTCTGGGGAATTTGGTGGAGCAGGTTGGGCAGTAACCCTTACTACTATATCTCCAACTTGAAATGGATTTGGGCGTTGCACCGTTACTTGATTATTAGATTCCCCATCTTTGACTGTGACAGCTTCTAAATTTTTGATAAAGTATTTGAAAGGACCAGCATCCCATTCACATCTACTAGTGGCGACTGGGTTGATGATCGGATCAAGTCCCCAAGACTTGGCGGAAGGAGGAGTGACTTGTTGTAAAAAGGGTTGTTCAATAAGACTTACTTGGGTTCGGAATCTTCAAATGTACATCGATGGGCTCTCTCCAGGTAGTTGCGTTACATTGGCAAGTTGTTGATACAACAACAACTGATCTTCGGGGTTGGACGGCTTTTTGGAAATCCTTTCAGGTATAGACACTGGCAAAGGACACACTCCTAGCTTTGCTTTGTTGTCATGCACCCACGAACGGCCCATAATCATATCATAATTCGGGCATTCTTTAACAATATGAAACTTGCCGCGTGTTAGAGCATCTCCTACCTTGACTTCGAAATTAATGTACCCGTAAGCATTTTTCGATTCTCCTTTTGCGCTTTTAATCACAGTTGGGCAGTGAACAGCTTCCCGCTTTGAAATACCTGTGGCTCTCAGAGTCTTGACGGTAACAACGTTGAAGTCAGAGGCCACATCAATCGGCGTGCTGTCTAACTTGACGCCCTTCAGGTGGGCAGTGGTCAGTAGTCCCCAGTTGCATTTTCCAACATCGCCTCCTAAGAGAAGTTGGGGCTTGGGAGTGGCTTCTCCGACTGAAAACAACCGCTTTCCCGAAACAATGCGATTGAGAGCTGCAAATATATCTTGACGATGTGCTTTGGAGAAATAAAGAATTTCACATACACGCTCCATCATGGATTGCACGGCTTTGTGGACAGAGTCCCCAGAAAGTGTACAACTTCTGACTGGAAGAGGGTCTCTTTGAACTCCCTCAGTGCCTAGTTGAAGTTATCCAGCATCTACCTTTTCTTTAAAGGTGCGCTTCTATTTGTTGCATTCGTTGGTTGGATGATTGACGAACCTGTGGTAGAGACAATATTTGGGATTCGTCATTTCTTCCTCTGTTGGTGGGCGCCCGATAGGAGGCAGCTTGATGGCATCATCTTGAATCCATGCTTCCAGGAGCTCGATTACTTCCTCAATCGGGAATGGGAAGTTTGAAGCAGCATTCTCAGTTTCTTGTTGTTGCGCATGAGTCTTAGACGCGGCCTTCCGGGATGAGGACGTCTGATACGCTGGTGCTGCACGTTTGGGTTGTTGTTCCCCTGCTGGATCTTTCCTTTTCCCTTATTCACCTACCACGCTTACAGAAATACCGGTGTTATATTGCTTGTTGATGAGGCATTTGTTTCCTCGAGTTTCGCGTGCATCTTCACCTCTGGATGGTCTGGTTCTTTCTAGCAGTGCTGGTGCTAATATAGCCGACCGCTTAGAAGCTTCATAGAGTTCGGAAAATGTATTGAAACGCAGGTTCTCCAGTAAAGCACGATATATGGGAACCATACCGTTAATGCACGACTCTACCAGCTGTTGTTCGGTAACGTTTGGGTCGTGACAATCCAACGCCTTGATTTTGAATCTCTTGACATAATCATTTGGATGCCCGTTGTTTCATTGAAACATTCTTCCTAAGTCTGAGAAAGTGATCTGCTCAGACAAGAAGAAATATTTCATGTAGAAAGCAGTGACCATCTCACACCAGTTGGATATGCTGTTTGGTGCAATGTTGTTGTACCAGGTGTATGCTCTTCTAGTAAGCGACTTTGAAATTTCCTTTAGGCGGAGTACATGATTGTATTCGTGCTCTCCCAAAGATTCCAGAAAACGAGAGATATGTTCACGAGCTTTACCAGTGCCATCATAGATTGAAAACTGAGGGGAAGAGTATCCTCTCGGGAGAGGAACTCTTTGTACATTAGGATGATACGGAGGTTGATGCTGGTGCATGTCCACCGGATTTTCTTTGCCTTGATTTTTGAGAAGTCGCTCCAGATCCTCACGTGTGATGAAATTGGACGGCTGATTCCTCTCCCATGAGCGTTCAGGAGCAACACGCACTTCTTCATCCATAAAGGCTCTCCCTGTTGAAGTGCTTGCGCCAGGAGTGTTAAAAGTACTCCTTATTGGCTATATGGGTTGACGTGGCTCTTGTGGTAACCGTTCCGTCAGTGTCTTGAGGAAACTAAGTACCTCTTTCTGAGTTGTAGCCATGTCCTTCTGGGCTTTAGAGAGAACTTCTTGCCTTTCTATCAAATCAACGATGGTAATAGGGGGTTGACTTCCTCTAGTTCCTCCAGCCCCCCGTACTGATGGAGGAGTGGCAGCAGCTCTGGAAATAACTGGGGGTGTTACGCTCGAAAAAACATTGGGGATAGCAGCAGCGACTCTGGCTTTGGTGATAGGAGGTGTCACAGATGGCATGTTTCCTGCGCCGCTGGTGTTGGTGGTAGAGGATATAGTGCCATGAGATGCCTTGATCGTGCTGGTAGGCGGTACGCTGGTGTCACCAGAAGGAATGTTGACGCCAGGGGTGTTTTCTGTGCCAGTGACACCGGGGTTTGTTGCTGATCCTGACCCAAGATCCACCATCGTGAAATTGGGAAGATTGAAATGAAAATTGAAATTGATTTTGAAACCTAGAGATTAATCTCCCACTGTGGGCGTCAGTTGTTTTGGGGTAAAAACTGATTCTGATGTTTTTGGTAAATTTGGGTGTGTTGATGAGAAACGAATTCAAACCCTAAACAAATGCACTGCACGGGAGTACTTTTAGATTCGAGAGACCAATCTGTAAGACTCTGGCCTAAACCAAGAAATGTCCGTTCCAGATTCAATTCGGTCACAAAGTGAAGGAGAAGGGTTGATTTTAGGGAGGGAAGCGAAGAAGGTGTTTGAGATCTGAATGTTGAATTATGAAGGTGTGGCTGTTTTATGACTTGTATTAGAATGTGGAACTGGCTTGCAGAATGTAAGCTATCAGTTTACGGTGTTTTTTTGATACTTGTGTTGATAACACTTGTGTTCTTTTTGTCGAAATAGGTTGAAATCCTATTTATACAAGTAATGTTCGAGCACCCCATGATCTCTTAGGAAGTGGAGGTGATTAAGCAGTGGAGAAGTGGGGTTGTGTAAAAAGTGGTGATCACCACGTTTCCATTACGAGGGAAAACTGGTCACACTTTCACCCACTACTCTCATTGCTGTTAACCGTTCGTTCTTTCCTAACACGTTCTCGTAATGGGCGCGTTGCACGCCGCACGCTATAAACCACCAGACCAATACCCCAGTGAGAATCCCATAGTTTGTGACATGTTTGATGTCTCGAGTAAGTGGGTCAAGTCGTGAGACTCGCCACTAAAAGAAGCACATAGTGCTTTTAGGTCGAATAATAAATTATTTGTGAAATCAATATTTATAAAACATCGCTTATGATCGATGTATATAAAACATCGCTTTTAAATAAGCAGCTGAAAATAATCGATGTACAGGAAACATCGTTGTTTTAGAGCTCGTTCAAATTAGTCGCGAATTGAACGTCTTAAAAAAGTAGCATGACCGGCCACCTTTGGGAGATCGTTTGAGAACCCTATGGGTGAGCTACCGCTTGGTCGATTGCTCCCTGTGGAGGAGGGGTGACCGATGATCACAGCGTTACCCTTTTGGCCTCCTGAAAATAAATCTAAACCATCCGACTAGGCTAGAGGAGTTGGATGGACGATGTGATTTGTGGCAGTTGCGTACTACCGTTTGATTATGCAAACAGCGGGACCAGCCTCTTCTGGGTGATCGTTCGGAGGCCATATGAGCAAGACGTGGCTTGGTCAATCGCTCCTCATGGAAGAGGGGTGGCCGGTGGTCACAGTGCCACGCTGTTGTCCATCTAGAATCCGTTCTAAGATGTTCGACCAAGTTTGCGAAGATGGATGGACACGATTGATTTGCGGCAGTTCCATAACGCCGTTTATTCAATTTAGGGTTTAAAGAGCGCGCGATCGCCCTACTTTTTGCAAACGGTTTGATGCGCTCTTGGATTGCTATGTGTAGTTCGATCAACCAGGTATGGAAATAGGTCGTCGGTGAACGCGTCAGCGCCTCCTTGATCATTCGAAAGAATATCTAAGTCGTCCAACTAGGCTAGCTAAGTTGGGCGGTCGTGATGTTTTTTGAGACCGTTTTTGCCGGTCTTAACTCGTTTGAGCTCATCTTTCAACAGCGCGATCACCCATGTTAGGGTTAGCGTTCAAAGGTGTTGCGGGTGCGCTAGATGGAATCCGATCGGTCGGGATGTTAGTGGTCCCGCCGGTGGTCATTATGATAACCTCTTAGTTCCACTAGGAGTAGGCTAGGCCTGTTGAATCATTTGGCTAAATCGTGTGGCCGTGATCGTTTTTTAAGACTGATATGGACAGTCTAGATTTTCCTTAAGGAATTTAAACGTGTTCGATCGCGCTAACTTTTAATTAAAAAGTGTGTAAACACGCTAATCTCTTTATCAGAGAGTGGTGTAGCCTACGTGAGTGTTTACATGCAGGTCTCAATACTGACATTTAGGGAGATTCATGCTACTCCGCTGTGAGTGAACATTAATCATCATGTCATGCAAATATTGGGTGTTCGTCTGGGAACTTAGCATAGGAAAATACCAGGCAGGTCATGCATTAGCGAATATTGCAATAGGTTAAAATTTCCAGAATATCTGGGATTGTTGCTTCACGCACCATTCTGGATAAATTTCGTAAATATGTTGAATTTCTCAGTACATATGTAAGTGAAGAAGTTTATGCACTCATCACTTTCAAATGGCTTTTGTTCCTTTACAGGATGACAGCGTATTAAATACAGGGTTTCACGATTTTATCCCTGAACCGAAAACCACCATTAACAATATTCCAAACAGTAAAGGAACAACAAATCTGTTCGGTATCAACTCTATTCAATCCTAGTGATATGAGTTAGGCAAAGGCTCTTCTGTTTAATCCAATAAACTCCTTTGTTGGGTTTAGATCTATCTAACAAATAACTAACAAGTAGTCGAGTTTATATTTTGCAATCAATAATAGGATCTATCCAGATACTAAATATTGATGCCGATCTACGCAACTAATCAATCAAATATGCTAAAAGATAAACCGATTATAGTTGGATCCCAGCCGATCAAGTTTTGTGCACACCATAGATTATAAACCCAAATCAGAAATCTTCTTCGTCTTCAAATCTTCTTAAATCTTCAATAAACACCTGCACACAACAACTTGAATCTCTTGTGATCAATCATGCACAAAACGGAGTCTATTAACAATGGATTATCACAAGACGTCTTTATATCTACAAACAGTTCTAAAGATCCCGTCGACACTTCGATCTAGTTTGAGTGAATCTTATATCAGAAGAGAAGATTCTCAAGAATAAACAAACTAGGTGCAATCAAAGTTCAACAACCTTTAGTCAATCAAATCAAATCGAAATCTAATAATACTGTAATTATCTAGTTTCCCACCAACGGTACTCGTAGAGCTTCTTGATCCCATAGAAGTCTTTAAACGGGCGGTCGTAAGAGATTTCGCCTAATTAGGGTACTTTTCTCTCCGAATAGACGGCTCCACCAGTAACAACACAACAAAGATAGTTTTGCTGGCTCTTAGGATAGTTTACATGAAATGCAAACTTGGGTATTTATAGACCAAGGAAGTTTGGACACCAAGGAATTTCCAAAACCGAAATTTTCTTAAGATATGCAATATTTCCGAAATCGGTTTTCATAATTCCTAGAAATGCTTTGTCCAAAAATAATCGAAATCCTACTAGTAAATCTCCAATTAGTAAATGCACATTACCAATTTTTATTCTCCAGAGATATGCATTTTAATTGATGGTAATTAAAAGCATATAAAAATTAACAACCTTAATTAAAAGATTCTCAACTTATTTCGGTCCGGGATTTCCTTTAGCTATTAAGGAATATCTTTGAACAATAAAAGATAAGAGTTACTGTTCGTGTTTAAAGTATGTTGACATCTTTAGGTAATCGGTTCTACCTTATAAAAGTAATCAGGTAGGAATCGATATTACCCAATAAAAATAATCAGGTAGGAATCGATATTACCTAATAAAAATAATCAAGTAGGATTGATTACACCAATCACTAGGATCGTTCACACAAGTCACCAGGACCGGTTACATCAGTTACCAGGATCGGTTACATTAATTACAAGGACCGGTTACACCAATTGCCTTATAAAATTAATCAAGTAGGGACCTATTATTACCCCATAAAAATAATTAGGTAGGATCGGTTACACCTATATATGGTATCTACTTGTGATCGGTCACACCAGTCACTAGGATCGGTTACACCAATTACAAGGATCGATTACACAAGCTCTTGTGATCGGTCACACCAATTACTAGGATCGGTCACATCAATTACAAATATCGATCATACCATCTCATGGTGATTACTTAGGATTGGTTACACTAATTAATAAAAACTAGTCATACCAGATCATAAGTCAGGCATTGTGATTAGTTATACCAAGATACATAACAAGTTATGATCGGTTCTACCATCTCATACATATTGGTAATCCAAAGATATGCAATGAATAACAATACCAATAAGCCTAACGATTTCCCTTTCGATTCATAAAACAAGTTCATGAATGTACTTCCTTTAAACAAAAACATTGTTTCCTAGGATGAAATCTTAACCTTTACCCATTCTCATAATCATAACAGCACTCATAAGATTATGTCGATGTCATATCTACGAAGTTCAAAAGATAAGCGTTATACTTCGTAGTCTAATTCCTTAATACTATGATCCTATGATCATGTCTAACTACTAGAGTAAAATATTCATTCACAGCTTCGCAGTTATGTTTTCAGTATAGCACGACTTGAAAGATACGTTAGGAATGAAACAGTTCAAGTCAATATTACTAACCTCAAGAGGAAGGATGATGTTGTCGTTGTAGCTCGTTATTTCTTCACATTTTTCAGGTCTTCGAGTAATACTTGTATGTCTCATATTCCTAGATTTTCTAGTCTAACCTATACGAAGTTGTCTCTAGTACATAAACAAGCGACTCTTAGATGAGTTTTGATTCACTAAAATATGACAACCAAACTTGACATACCAACGCTTGGTGGGTTCAACCGAGCTATGCTCTAACAATCTCCCCTTTTGTCAATTTTAGTGACAAAACTCTTAATACATATGGATAAACAAATTACAAGAATTCATTATACATACGCTTGATTCCAAGTTTCAACAGCACAATAACCTGCATATATTCAATTAATAAATGCCGCTGTTGACATCTGAATAACAAAGCTTATACTCCCCCTAAAGGTAAGATAGGTAGATATTCAATCCGAACATCTTTGTTATTCCCATTTTGTAGTTAAGATAACTACACAACAATATGATATGTTTCTCCCCCCTGGTCAATGCTTTACTCTTTCGTTAGATATAACGTTTAAGTACAATTGTCCTTTCCTTAGTGATTACAAATCACTTGTTTACTCCATATATTTCTCCCCCTTTTTGTCACAAAATGACAAAGGTTCGAGCAAATAAAGGTCAAACCGAAAGGATCTTACAAATCTAAAATACTTGTACAACCTATAAGAGTTGACAAATCGGGGGTATAACAACCACACCCAATAATTCGTTTAGCAATATGTATGGACAAACTCCAATATACTTTTAAGAGAATCAACTAGACAGTCAGACTCAATCTTAAGAAAAGTATATCCAAGAGTTATATCCCAATTTCTCAATTCAATACGTAATCAAACAAATATGAATTTGCGAGCCCAAATGAATATTGAGAAATAACTTGAACGGTACCAAAGACCAATGTTCAAGTTTCAATGAATTTATATCAACAACCGAAGGTTGGATTATCTAATTGATTGAACTTACCGACAACCTGTGATATTTCAATTATATAAACAAATATAATGCGGAAAAGAAATAACACAGACACCATAAATCTTGTTAACGAGGAAACCGCAAATGCAGAAAATCCCCGGGACCTAGTCCAGATTTGAACACCATACTGTATCAAGCCGCTACAGACACTAGCCTACTCAAAGTTAGATTAGGACTGGAATGTAGTTAAGCCCTAATCAATCTCACACTGATCAAGGTACAATTACGCTCCTTACGCCTCTGAATCCCAGCAGGAATCTGTGCACTTGATTCCCTTAGCTGATCTCACCCACAACTAAGAGTTGCTACGACCCAAAGTCGAAGACTTTAATAAACAAATCTATCTCACACAGAAAAGTATATTGAATAGATAAATCTGTCTCCCACAGAAATACCTATGAGTTTTGTTCCGTCTTTTGATAAATCAAGGTGAACAGGAACCAATTGATACACCGGTCTTATATTCCCTAAGAACAGCCTAGTAATATCAATCACCTCAATATAATCTTAATCGTATGGTAGTGAAACAAGATATTGTGGAATCACAAACGATGAGACGAAGATGTTTGTGACTACTTTTTATCTTTCCTATCAGAGAATAAATCTCGAGCAAGTCTTAGAGAAGATAGTACTCAATCACGATAGAAAAAAGCAAGATCAGAACACGCAACTACAGATAAAATAGTTGGGTCTGACTTCACAATCACAATGAAGTCTTCAAGTAGTTAACCTACAGGGTTTTGGAAAAAACCTTAGGTTAAAGGAGAATCGACTCTAGTCGCAACTAGTATCACACAGGAGGTGTGGGGATTAGGTTTCACAATTGCTAGAGTTCTCCTTTATATAGTTTTCAAATCAGGGTTTGCAATCTAAGTTACATTGGTAACAAATCATTCAATATTCACCGCTAGATGAAAACCTGATTAGATTCAAGCTAATATCTTTCAACCTTTAGATCAAATTTAGCTTGTTATACATAAATGAAATGTGCTTTCATTTAGATAAGGGTAACCGTACCTAAACATGTGCACATGGTTGGTTCAACAATAGTTAACCGAAGTTAGCCATATGAATACTTTTTTATCAACCTTGTTCATCTCAATCACAACTAGTTCAAATGACTCAAATGAACTAGTTATGGAGTTGTTCAATTGTTTAAATTCTCGTAGAAGTATACAAGACACAATTGAAAAAAAATCGATTTTGATTCACTTGAATCAACTCATGAACATTATAGCCACGTTTTGCAAAAGATTGCATTCCTTAATATATAAATGTATTAGTTCATGAGTAAACCGATTTTAGAACTTAACCTACTCAGGTACGCATACCTAAGTATCCGGAATGAGTTTGGGTTCGCTAGTATGCATACCGATACGCATACCACCAACCTCAGTTGAAATTCCGGAACTTGAAACTTACGACAGTACGCACACTGGTATGCTTACTTAAGTTCCCGGACTTTCACAAAACCAATCAGTACGCATACGGGTATGCATACCATAGTTCCAGGAATTTCACCAAACCAAGCAGTACGCATACAGGTATGCATACCATGGTTTTCGGATATGGATAACATATATGCAAGTACGCACACTATGCTATATCTAATCATGGTTAATCGTTCTAAACTTAATTTTCAATCATTGAAACATTCTCGGAAGACGGGAATAGATGTCTCACATAAACTATTAGCTTCAAAGCAATTTTCAAGTGATTGAATGATCAATACGAAACATTTTGAGTCTACATCAAATGACTGTCTCACACAAATCATGTAAGATGTTACAAGGCGATTTCCACATGATCATCTTTTGACTTGCGTCAAGAACATAAGGTGAACTTGGTTAAAGCAAAAGCTTACCAAAATATATTTCGAGAAATATGTAAGCGAGTTAAACTCGGTTCGAAATATCAAAAGTGTATAAACTGAAAACTATATCGCTATACGACTTTTGTCTCAAGAAAGAGATAGAGTAGAAATAGAATTTCTGAGTGATAGATGAGTTCAAGTCTTCACATACCTTTTGTGGATGAAGTTCCACAAGCTCGCCTTAGTAGATCTTCGTCTTCAATCGATGAATGCCGTGAAGTCTAAAGCTCACCTACACAATCTATCCTAATCCGAGACTTAACCGTAGATAGACTAGAAATCAAGACTTATAGTTTTGGCAGCTAAACTTGACAAACAAGCTTGAGATAGCAACGCTTGAGGGTTCGACCGAGCAATGTTCTAACAATCTCCCCCTTTGTCAATTTTAGTGACAAAACTATCAATACATATGGATTATAAAATAAATAAACTTTGTAGCTTCACATCCAAAGGCTTGATCTTCTTGGTTCTTCAACATTACTCGAAATCTTCGTCACTTCTAAGTACTCCATGATTCTAAAGGTGTTCAACTCAGCATCATAGTTGTTGAAGATCCGTAGCTATAACAATATATAAAAATAAGATGTTTTCGTATTGATATACATTTTCATAGTATTATTACAATGCATCAAAGTTCAATTGTATCACAACTTTGACAATAATACTATGGTGATATGTATCACTCCCCCTTAGTCAATACTTCATCTCACATGAAAACTACTCCCCCTTACATAAAGATCCGTAAACCATATGTATTTTTAGTGTGAACTACACATTAATTCTCCCATTTTTTGTCAATAAAAATTGGCAAAGGTACGAAAACTAGTGGGATCCTAATGAAATTTTCATAGAGATACTTCATGACCAAAAGAGAACATATCAACTTTGTTTAGATGCAATCATATAGCCGAAACTAAATGCTTTCATCAAGGAGTTTATAAAGATACAAGATAACCCCTATTATATTCCGAAGCCGCACTCCCCACAAAGATTTGGCATTTAAGCACAAGTTCAATTAAGAACTCTCCCCCATTAATTGTCATTCCCGAAAGAACAACAAGAGCGACCTCACTTTTACGAGAAAAGAAGGATTTCTTTGGACACTAACAAATAACATGAAAACATGAATTTGTAATCCAAAATACTCATTTAAATTAACCACAAGATAACCCATGATTAATTTAATCGAAAATGCTCAACATATGAGAACTTATGGAGCCACACAATATATCACAAAAAGTGGATCAGGGAAGGACCAATATTGTGGAATATACAAAGATTCA
Source organism: Papaver atlanticum (assembly GCA_023531105.1). Classification (NCBI taxonomy): domain Eukaryota; kingdom Viridiplantae; phylum Streptophyta; class Magnoliopsida; order Ranunculales; family Papaveraceae; genus Papaver; species Papaver atlanticum. The sequence goes on along the minus strand of JAJJMB010003267.1, from coordinate 3,723,004 downwards.
TTCTATTTTTTTATCAATATTTGCATAAAGACATATTATAGACTTAATCTTTGCAACCAAAAGTTCATCCTATCTTCATCAATATTTGCATAATGACATAATAGGCTTAACTTTTGTTGTCAAAAGTTCATTCTATCTTTTATCAATAAAGACATATGATAGACTTAACTTTTGAGCAAAATAAGGGACAATCATAGTTCACGGACGCAAACACACATATCCCATAACAAGTTGCAATATACAAAACCATAAAGATTAATATTGCAAAATCATCTTCCAAATAAACTTTGGAATTTAAATAAATCTAAAAACATTGCAAGATGAAAATCGTTGGAAATAGCTATGTGTACTCACAATAATTGCTATTCCAAACCCTAGTTATCCTTCCTGAAAACACAAGAATAAAATTCTCATAAGAAGTTTCCTAGACATAAAGACAAGAGGGAGGCTAATTAATCATCACTTTCATCATCGGAAACCATCCAAGATGCTTGAACCTTTTCCATTTCTTCCTTGATTTCGAGGAACTTCGTAGCATCACAAGGATTTGTTCTTGCACACATTTTACCTTGGAATTGATCTTACGCACACCCTTGTGAATTTGATGAAGAAGACTCAAGGTGGTAGGATCATAAGAACCATCAAGGGAGTCACATCTTTGTCTCTTGCAAGCATTCTCCTTCATACGTTTGAAAGTACAAGGACGAACAAGTTTTGGTGCTCCAAGAGAGTTGCCAATAGGAACAATTGAATGTTCATGACAAATTTGCTCAATTAAGCAAAGAAAGCCTAACTTCTTGATGGAATATGTCATTGAGACCATTTGAAGAATGATGAATCCACAAATATCAAGACATGGAGTACCCAATTCAAGGAAATAGACTAGCTCCGCAAACTCACGACTCCACCGAGAATTCTTAATTGTGGAGGGACAAAGATTAGAGATACCAAGTTTCCCGAAAGACATCAAAGCAAGACTAAGATAATCAGTAGGAAATTTTCCATTAATCCAATCAACACTCTTGCCACAAAGACTAATAGAGATGGTTTCACATGATGGTCTTTCTTTCCTTGGTCTTGGAAGACAAAAATTTCCCAACGGAATTTTGGTAATCTTTGAAATCAATTCTCTATTAACAAGAATCCTTTCTATATTTATCATGGTCTTGAATTCCATATCATCAAGATTAATATCATGGATGTTAGCGTAGAAGATTCTTGTGAGAGTATCAAATCCTTCACCAAAGCCATTAAAGATGTTTCCAAGCTTATATTTTTCAAAACAAATCAAATCCTCTTTATGACCACTATTCTCTTCTAATTTCTTTTCTAGTATGAACCCACTAGAGGAAATCCTTTCAAAGACCTTACTACTAGATTCATTGACGAATCTAATTCTAATAGAATCTTGATTTTGAGGTATAGTCATGCTAGAAGATGATGAATCCAAGTTTTTTGGACCTTTGAAATTCTCATGAGACCTAGAAATTGAGAGACAATGAGAAGGAAGAACTTACTTGATTTTATCCTTGATGATGAATCAACCCCTTAGCTTCTTTTGAATCTCCAAAGATGAAATTTAATGGAGATGATACATGAACCCTAGAAAAGCTCACGTACGCGGACTACAGAAGGAAGAAGAAGGGTACGTACCATACTTCTTATATATCCAAAAATGGGCTTGGACCCGTTCATGAACCGTGACTCACAAAGGAAAGTGGGATTTCTTAAAGCGTTCAACAGCCAAGGTTCGCACACTAATAGGATCTGTTCAGTGCAGTAAAAGGATAGTAGAAAAACTACATCACTTTAATTATCCCTGGGAAGAGAAAAAGAACTTGTCAAGAGATTTTTTCTCAGAGAAAAAGATTAAAAATAAATTAACCCAAATACAAACAATAATCAAACCGTTACTTGACCCATCTCAAGTTATATACAAAATGGGGTAGAGCCAAGCTTGTTACCAAGAGGCTAGAAGTGCAGAGAGATCCTCATGCACCTTTTCCGGTTGATATTTGTGATATGTACCAGACGTATAATCATAGTAATGATGATACTCAGGGTTAATAGAATTTTTTAAATCCTTTTTCTTATGACCAAGGAATGACGTTTTCCGACAATTGGAACCTATACCGAACTCACCAGAAATATTTTTATTAATTTCACATGAGTTGGTAGTAAGCATAGTTCGTACATCATGAGTACATGATTTTACAGGTACAGAACTTTTATCATAAAGATACTTTTCCTCAATCGAATTAAGCTTTTCTAAGAATTTAAAAATGCTTTCAAAAGCTCTAAATAGATCTTTGTCAATTGATCCATCACGATAATATTTCTCAAAAATATTAAGAGTTAATCTAGTGAGATTCCATATCTTTGTGCGTTGACAACGTTTTCTTGAACGATTTTTCTTAGAAGAACTTTTAATCTTTCCTTTAGACTGTTTCACATCATCTAAGTTTTCCAAAGTCTTAGATGGAACAATCTAAGTTACCTTGGTAACAAAGCATTCAATATTCACCGTTAGATGAAAACCTGATTAGATTCAAGCTAATATCGTTCAACTTTTAGATCGAACTTAGCTTGTTATACACAAATTAAATGTGCTTTCATTTAGATAAGGGTAACCGTACCTAAACATGTGCAAACGGTTGGTTCATCAGTAGTTAACCGAAGTTAGCCATATGAATACTTCTTATCAACCTTGTTCATCTCAATCACAACTAGTTCAAATGACTCAAATGAAACTAGTTATGGAGTTGTTCAATTGTTTGTATTCTCGTAGAAGTATACAAGACACAATTGAAGCAAAATCGATTTTGATTCACTTGAATCAATTCATGAACATTATAGCCACGTTTTGCAAAAGATTGCATTCCTTAATATATAAATGTATTGGTTCATGAATAAACTGAATTTATAACTTAACCTACTCAGGTACGCATACCAGTACGCATACCTTAGTAGCCGGACTGAGTTTGGGTTCGCCAGTATGCATACCGGTACGCATACCACCAACCTCAGTTAAAATTCCGTAACTTGAAACTTACGACAGTACGCACACTGGTATGCTTACTTAAGTTCCCGGACTTTCACAAAACCAATCAGTACGCATATGGGTATGCATACCATGGTTCCCGGACTTCCACCAAACCAAACAGTACGCATAAGGGTATGCATACCATGGTTTTCAGATATGGATAACATATATGCAAGTACGCACACTATGCTATATCCAATCATGGTTAATCGTTCTAAACTCCATTTTAAATCATCGAAACATTCTCGGAAGACGGGAATAGCCGTCTCACACAAACTATTAGCTTCAAAGCAATTTTCAAGTGAGTGAATGATCAATACGAAACATTCTGAGTCAACATCAAATGACTGTCTCACACAAATCATGTAAGATGTTACAAGGCGATTTCCACATGATCATATTTTCACTTGCGTCAAGAACATAAATGAACTTGGTTAAAGAAAAAGCTTACCAACACATATTTCGATAAATATGTAAGCGACTCAAACTCAGCTCGAAATATCAAAAGTGTATAAACTGAAAACTATATCGTTATACGACTTTTGTCTCAAGAAGGAGATAGAGTAGAAGTAGACTTTCTGAGTGATAGATGAGTTCAAGTCTTCACATACTTTTTGTTGATGAAGTTCCACAAGATCCCCTTAGTAGTTCTTCGTCTTCATTCGATGAACGTCGTGAAGTCTAATGCTCAACTACACTTCTTATCCTAATCCGAGACTTAGCTATAAGTAGACTAGAAATCAAGACTTATAGTTTTGGCAACTAAAATTGACAACAAGCTTGAGATAGCAACGCTTGCGAGTTCGACCGAGAAGTGCTCTAACAATCTCCCCCTTTGTCAATTTTAGTAACAAAACTATCAATACATATGGAATACAAAATAAATAAACTTTGTAGCTCTCAATACAAATGCTTGATTTCCTTGGTTCTTCAACATTACTCGAAATCTTCGTCACTTCCAAGTACTCCAGTGATTCTAAATGTGTTCAAATCAGCATCATAGTTGTTGAAGATCCGTAGCTATAACAATGAGAAAACAATTGCTCTCAATCATTGTTATACAATGTCATAGTATTATTACACAACATCAAAGTCCAATTGTATCACAACTTTGACAATAATACTATGGTGATATGTATCACTACCCCTTAGTCAATACTTCATCTCATATGAAAACGACTCCCCATTACATAATGATCCGTAAACCATATGTATTTTTAGTGTGAACTACACATTAATTCTCCCCCTTTTTGTCAATAAAAATTGGCAAAGGTACGGAAACTAGTGGGATCCTAGTGAAATTTCCATAGAGATACTTCATGACCAAAAGAGAACATATCAACTTTGTTTAGATGTAATCATATAGTCGAAACTAAATGCATTCATCAAGGAGTTTATAAAGATACAAGATAACCCCTATTATATTCCACAGCCGCACTCCCCACAAAGATTTAACAATTAAGCACAAGTTCAAATAAGAACTCTACCCCATAAAATGTCATTCCCGAAAGAACAACAAGAGCGACCTTACTTTCACAAGAAAAGAAGGATTTCCTTGGACATTAATAAATCAGATGAAACATGAATTTGTATCCAAAATACTCAATTAAATTAACCACAAGAGAACCCATGATTAATTTAATCGGAAATGCTCACATAAGAGAACTTACGGAGCCATACAGTACTTACACAAAGATGTGGATCAGGGAAAGACCAATACTGCGGAATATTCAAAGATTCATTCTATTTTTCATTAATATTTGCATAGAGACATTTAATAGACTTAATCTTTGTAAGCAAAAATTCATCCTATCTTACATCAATATTTGCATAATGACATAATAGGCTTAACTTTTGTTGTCAAAAGTTCATTCTATCTTTTATCAATATTTGCATAAAGACATATGATAGACTTAACTTTTGAGCAAATATGAGACAATCATAGTTCAGGGACGCAAACACACATATCCCATAACAAATTGCAATATAAAACTATAAAGATTAATACTGCAAAATCATCTTCCAAATAAACTTTAGAATTTAAATAAATAAATCTAAACACATTGCAAGATGAAAATCGTTGGAAATAGCTATGTGTACTCACAATAATGGCTATTCCAAACCCTAGTTATCCGTCTTAAAAAATAAGAATAAATTCTCATAAGAAATTTTCTAGACATTAAGGCCTCTAAAAAAATATTTATCGTCCCCGAACTCCTTGTTGTCAACAGCCATTGGAACATAAGGTTTATGAAGAAAGGAGTCAATTCCAACAAAACTTACAGACTGATGCCGAAACAGGGCCTTCTGAATTTCTCGAGTCCTTAAAAAAATAGCCTTTATTTGCTGAATCTCCTTTCTTATCTCAATCAACTCTTCAAGAACACCAGAAAACTTCTGAAGATTTGAAGGAACAGCTCTTGGTTTCCTCACATTCCTTCTTTTTCTTTTCAAAGTTGATGGAACATGAGATTTATCTTTTTTCTCCATAATGCTTGGATTCTCCATACAAGTATGAGATTGTGGGAGGAATTCACAAATCAGACTCAACAAGCAATCTTGTGATTGAAGAGAGTTTTTTTTTTTTGAGAAGGAAAAAGGAATGTAGGGTTACGGAACCTTTATACACTAAAAAGGATTCACGTACGCACAACTCATATCCCTAAAGAAGGTAGAATTGTCGATTTTAACCCTCTTTTATTGATCAAATATGGAAACCTCTTTTCAATATCAATCTAGGATATGAAAAGATCAACCAAAAACAAAAAGAAAAGAACCAAAAAAAAAAAAATCTTTTTCTTAAAACCTGTGAGTGCTTAACTCTTGTCTCTTTGGAATCAGACACTTGAGAGATGCACATCCAACACAATTAAGTTAAGTTGGGGTGAACAATAATTTGTCTACCATGAACTTTTCGGAAAGAGTTCCTAAAAACCTCTTCCACTGACTGTTTAGACCTTGATCTTTTCCGGAGAGGTCTAATTAGTTCTTTAAAAATTTACTTTTTCGGAGAGGAATTTAGTTTACATACCTCAGATGACTTCTGAACAAGTTTAAGCTTGTTTACTAATCGATTTGCTCTCCGCTGAAGTTTGTTGACATATCTTATCTTATGTTTGTACTTGAAACATTTGGAGAGTTCATGACCCTTAAGAGTACAATAAGAACATGTCAATATGGAGGATGGTTCAGACGTCATAGCTGTGCAGGATGCTAGAAAAACGGTAGTTACTGAAAAATTAGAAATAGAATTTCCAAAGGTCAAAGAGAAATCCATTTTATCCTCCATAATAGTCGAAGTTTGTCCTGGAAGAATATCGAGATTGATTTATGTATTTTTTGATGGTGGTTTTTAGTTCAAGGGCAAAATCGGAAAACCCCGTATTTAATGCGCTGTCATCCTGCAAAGGAACAAAAGCCTTTGAAAGCAATGAGTGCATAAACCTCTTCACTCACAAATGTATTGAGCAATTCAATATATTTGTATATATATATAAAATTCACCCAGAATGGTACATATAGCAATGATCCCAAATATTCTGTGAATTTTATTATCCACCGGCATTATTCGCTAATGCATTGACCTGCCTAGTATTTTTCTATGCTATGTTCCCCAACTGAACTTTCAATGTTGGCATGACATGATGATTAATGTTCACTCGCAGCAGAGTAGCACAAATCTCCCGAAGTGTCAGTATTGAAATCTGCATGAAAACACTTGCGTAGGCTACACCACTCTCTGATAAAGAGATCAGCGTGTTTACACACTTTTTAATTAAAAGTTAGCGCGATCGAACGCATTTAAATTCCTTAAGGAAAATCTTGACTGTCTATAACAGTCTTAAAAAATGGTCACGGCCACACGATTTGGCCACACAATTCAACAAGCCTAGCCTACTCCTAGCGGAACTAGGCGATCATCATGATGACCACCGGCGGGCCCACTAACATCCCGACCGATCGGATTCCATTTAGTACACCCGCAACGCCTTTGAACGCTAACCCTAACATGGGTGATTGCGCTGTTGAAAGATGAGCTCAAACGAGCTAAGACCAGCAAAAACGGTCTCAAAAATATCACGACCGCCCAACTTAGCTAGCCTAGTTGGACGACTTAGATATTCCTTCGAATGATCAAAGAGGTGCTGACGCGTTCACCGACGACCCAGCTCCATACCTGGTTGATTGAAATACACATAGCAATCCAAGAGCGCGTCAAACCGTTTGCCAAAAGTAGGGCGATCGCGCGCTCTTTAAACCCTCAATTAAGTCAGCGGCGTTATGCAACTGCCGCAAATTGATCGTGTCCGTTTATCTTCGCTAGCTTGGTCGAACAGCTTAGATCGGATTCAAGATGGACAACAGCGTGGCACTGTGATCATCGGCCACCCCTCTTCCATGAGGAGCGATCGGCCAAGCCACGGCTTGCTAAAGTGGCCTCCGAACAATCACCCAAAAGAGGCTGGCCGTGCTGTTTGCGTAATCCAACGGCAGTACACAACTGCCGCAAATCATCTCTTCCATCCAACTTCGCTAACCTATTCGGATGGTTTAGATTTATTTTCAATAGGCCAACAGGGTAACGTTTTGATCATCGGCCACCCCTCCTCCACAGGGAGTGATCGACCAAGTGGTAGCTCACCCTTAGGGTTCTCAAACGATCGCCCAAAGGTGGCGGTCATGCTACTTTTTTAAGACGTTCAATTCGCAACTAATTTGAACGAGCTCTTAAACAACGATGTTTCCTGCACATCGATTATTTTCAGCTGCTTGTTTAAAAGCAATGCTTTAGATACATCGATTATAAGCAATATTTTATAAAAATTGATTTCACAAATAATTTTATATTTGACCTAAAAGCACTATGTGCTGCTTTTAGCGGCGAGTCTCACGACTTGACCCATTTACTCGAGACATCAAACATGTCACAAACTGGGGGATGATAACTGGCGTATTGGTATGGCGGTTTACAGCGTGCGGCGTGCAACGCGCCCATTACGAGAACGTGTTAGGAAAGAACGGACGTTAACAGCAATGAGAGTAGTGGGTGAAAGTGTGACCAGTTTTCCCTCGTAATGGAAACGTGGTGATCACTACTTTTTACACAACCCCACTTCTCCACTGCTTAATCACCTCCACTTCCTAAGAGATCGGGGGGTGCTCGAACATGACTTGTATAAATAGGATTTCAACCTATTTCAACAAAAAAACACAAGTGTGATCAACACAAGTATCCAGAAAACACCAAGAACTGATAGCTTACATTCTGCAAGCCAGTTCCACATTCTGATACAAGTACAAATCATAAAACTGCCACACCTTCATAATTCAACATTCTTATCTCAAACACCTTCTTCTTTTCCCTCCCTAAGATCAACCCTTCTCCTTCACTTTGTGACCGAGTTGAATCTGGAACGACCATTTCTTGGTTTAGGCCGGAGTCTTACAGAATGATCTCTCGAATCTAAAAGTACTCCTGTGCAGTATGTTTGTTTAGGGTTTGAATTCGTTTCTCATCAACACACCCAAATTTACCAAAAACAACAGAATCAGTTTTTACCCCAAAACAGTATTGCTATAATTATCAAAATCAATATTTTCACAGAGGAGTGCAACACATTATTTTTCGTCTTCATTAGAATCATAGTGATCATACATTTCATCAAGAGTTGCAGCAAGACCTTTGTTTCCAGTGTATTCTCTACGATTTGGACACTCATTAGAAAAATGACCAAAACCTTTACACTTGAAGCACTGTGGCATATCCTCGTCATCAGTGTCGTCGGTATCCCTGTTTTTAGGAGGAACACGATTATGAGGTTTAACTGATGACTTAGGTTTATCTCTGGTGAACCGTTTACTTCTATTCAAATGAAGATCTCTAAACTGTCTTGTGATCAAGGAAACTGACTTGTCGATGAATCAGTTTCATTAGGATCATCTTAAGAGATGCTAACACTTTTACTTTTATCAAGTAATTTAGTGTTCTTTTGTGCTTTGAAAGCAATATCCTTTCCAGATTTGGATACATGCTCATGATCAAAGATCTTTAACTTTCCAACGAGAGTATTTATGGAAAGCGCATCAAGGTTATTTCCTTCAACGATGGCATGTTTCTTAGAATCGTATCTAGATGGCAATGATCTGAGAATTTTCATCACAATGTCCTTTTCAGGAATAGTCTTACCCAACGCAAAAGATGCATTAACAATTTCAGACACTTTGTGATTAAACTCATCAAATGAATCTTCATCTGCCAAACGAAGGTTTTCCCAATCAGAATTGTGGTTTTGGAGCCTAGCTTCTTTTCCACAGGTATTCCCTTCATATACGGTTTCTAAGATATCCCACACATCTTTAGACCGAGTGCACGTAGTCACATGGGGTTGAAGATCTGGGGTAATGACATGGATGATTGCATTCAATCTGTCAGAATTTTGCTTTGCAACAAGAATCTCGACAACATCATAATCACCGATATCCTTTGGAACAGTTACATCGCCTACTGTAACAACCGGAGGAAAATAGCCATTAACAACATAAACCCATGATTGAAAATCACGCGCTTGAAGAAAGGCTCGCATAGCAATTTTCCACCATAGGTAATTCGAGCCATCGAAGACTGGTGGTACGTTTATAGAGATAACACTTCTATCCATAGAGTCAGATCGCTACAAACACAGACTTATGAGGTCTTAAACGTGTTTGTCTGCTCTGATACCAATTGAAAAAGTGGGGGTTTAACAACCACACCCAATATTTCGCTTAGCAATATGTATGGACTAACTCCAATATACTTTTAAGAGAACCAACTAGACAGTCAGACTCAATCTTAAGAAAAGTATATCAAAGAATTATATCTCAATTTCTCAATTCAATCAGCAATCAAACACATAGGAATTTGCGAGCCCGATTGAATATAAGAAATAACATGGACGGTATCAAAAACCAATTTCAAAGTGTCAATCAATTTAATCAACAACCAAAGGTTGGATTCACAATTGATTGAACTTACGTATAACCTGTGATATTTCAATTATATAAACAAATATAATGCGGAAAAGAAATAACACAGACACTAGAAATTTTGTTAACGAGGAAACCGCAAATGTCGAAAAACCCCGGGACCTAGTCCAGATTTGAACATCATACTGTATTAAGCCGCTACAGACACTAGCCTACTCTAAGTTAGATTCGGACTGGAATGTAGTTGAGCCCTAACCAATCTCACACTGATCAAGGTACAGTTGCGCTCCTTACGTCTCTGAATCCCAGCATGAATCTACGCACTTGATTCCCTTAGCTGATCTCACCCACAACTAAGAGTTTCTACGACCCAAGGTCAAAGACTTGATAAACTAATCTGTCTCACACAGAAAAGTCTATTGAATAGATAAATTTGTCTCCCACAGATAAACCTATGAGTTTTGTTCCGTCTTTTGATAAATCAAGGTAAACATGAACCAATTGATATACCGGACTTATATTCCCGAAGAATAGCCAAGAAATATCAATCACCTCACAATAATCTTAATAGTATGGTAGCGAAACAAGATATTATGGAATCATAAACGATGAGACGAAGATGTTTGTGACTACTTTTTATCTTGCCTATCGGAGATTAAATCTCGAGCAAATCTTAGAGAAGATAGTACTTAATCACGATAGAAAACAGCAAGATCAGAACACGCAACTACAGAGAAAATAGTTGGGTATGGCTTCACAATCCCAATGAAGTCTTCAAATCGTTAACCTACAGGGTTTCGTGAAAAACCTAAGGTTAAAGGAGAATCGACTCTAGTCGCAACTAGTATAACACAAGAGATGTGGGGATTAGGTTTCCCAGTAGCTAGAGTTCTCCTTTATATATTCTTCAAATCAAGGTTTGCAATCTAAGTTACCTTGGTAACAAAGCATTCAATATTCACCGTTAGATGAAAACCTGATTAGACTCAAGCTAATATCTTTCGACAGTTAGATCGAACCTAGCTTGTTACACACAAATGAAAAGTGGCTTCATTTAGATATGAGTAACCGTACCTAAACGTTTGCACCTTTGTTGGCTCAACAATAGTTAGCCGAGGTTAGCCATATGAACACTTTCATATCAACCTTATTCATCTTAACCATAACTAGTTCAAATGACTCAAATGAAACTAGTTCTAGAGTTGTTCAATTGTTTATATTCTCATAGAAGTATACAAGACACAATTGAAGAAAAATCGATTTTGATTCACTCGAATCAAAGTCATGAACATTATAGCCACGGTTTGCAAAAGATTGCATTCCTTATTATATAAATGTATTAGTTCATGAACAAACCGATTTTAGAACATTATCCATTCAAGTATGCATACGGGTACGCATACCTAAATGGCCGGATTAAGTTTGGGTTCGCCAGTACGTGAACCGGTATGCATACCTTCCAAACTCAGCAGAAATTCCCGGACCTGAACCTCACGTCAGTATGCGTACCGGTATGCGTACAAGGTTCCCGTACTTTCACATAACCAAGCAGTACGCACACAGGTATGCATACCATGGTTCTCGGACTTGGATTACATATATGCAAGTATGCATACTATGCTTATATCCAATTGTTCTAAACTCTTATTTCAATCATTGAAACATTCTCGGAAGACGACAATAACTGTCTCACACAAACTATTAGCTTCAAAGCAATTTTCAAGTAATCGAATGATCATTACGAAACATTCAGAGTCTACCTCAAATGTCTGTCTCACACAGATCATATAAGATGTTACCAGACGATTTTCACATGATCATCATTTGACTTTCGTCAAGAATATAAGATGAACTTGGTTAAAGCGAAAGCTTACCAACACATATTTTGATAAATATGTAAGCGAGTTAAACTCAGCTCGAAATATCAAATGTGTATAATTGAAGTCTATATAGCTATACGACTTTTGTCTCAAATAGGATATAGAGTAGATAGACTTTTGAGTGAATGATTCAGAACTACGAAAAGAAATCCAACAAATAATATAAATAAATAAAATATTTACATAACAAAATTTAAATGGTTACAACCATAATTAAAATAATCAACAATTCATGTAAAACACATCGGCAATATTTAAATACCGATTCCCAAATCTCCGTAATAAATTATAATTTCTTTTCTTCATCGGCAATGCATCAAAGGCATAAATAAACAATCATAGTCTTTCAATTATTTACTGATTTTTATTTCAATTTTTTACTGAATCACACTTCCAATTTAAGTAATTAGCTTCTTAAATTATTTTAGAACATTTTTATTAATTTTTGTTCAACCAAATATCACTTAGCAATTTCTTTATGTGCGATTCAAACTTCGTAACTTTTCATTTTAGATGTTTCTCACTTAATTGTCTTAACTAGACTTTTCCAACAAATCCTTAAATACTTTAGACTTACAACCACTGCCCACCGCGACACACACTATTTGAATAGATGTGTCCCTGAACTCGGCAAACTCAACAACCCCAATCATATCCATGGACCGCATCCCAAATCATAATCAAACTCGATAAATTCGACAACCCCAAATCTGGTGCACCTCACAAGCGCAATAGCTATTATGACCACACCGGTATTTATAAGCGCGGTAGATATTATGGATACCTGATCTCCACAAACACATCTCAACATTACACATCTACTGCCCACCAGTATTCGAAGCCTGACCTCTTAACAAGTAGATTACCCAAATTTGCTATACCGTTATCCAACTAATATTCCACGGACCAAAAATTATTATTGGTTTCACTTCTTTAATTATGTATTTTACTTGCAACGGTAATTTTACATTGCCATTAACATTTCAAGCTACGACTCACGATGATTAAACATATTTACTTTTAAGACGTCAATCAGCCATTTACATTTCTTGATTATAATTATCAAGGTGCGTATGTTTACTGTTCTCTAGAAGTGCAGTGACTCATCCTACACCGTTATGAACATAGTTTCTCTTTTTCTTGTTTAACTGTTAAGATATCATTTCCATGTATATTGTATTACTTTTATATCAGTTTCCGTTTTGTATTCTCTGGAACACGACAAGTGATTACTAGTTATGATCCTTTTTATAATTATTTAATTAAGTCCTTTCCTACATATTAAACTGTCAAACCTCAGAGAACTCAACCAAATAAACAGTAGTTTGCAATCAAATGAAACAATTATCTTTTTTATCTTTGTTTGTAAAACCAAAGCAACTCTTACCTATGTCTGCTATCACATGACGTGATGAAATTGAAGTAAAAGATGAAGGTTATCAACGAGTTATTAAGCCAAGCAGGTGATGAGCATCATCAAAACAGGTACGGTATTTGCAAAACGAAAAACAACAACATGCAGTATACTCCTTTCCTTCTCTAACACACTCAAAACCATAACAATTTAAACTGAATCAACGATAAAAAAATCGTGTCCCACAAATTTAGTTTTTACTACCAATGCATGATATCAGATTATATAAAAGAAAAAATCCAAATAAAAACCATAAAACGATTTAATGCTAAAATAGATGTTAGTTTTTATTACGCAGAAATCCCCTACCTCCAAATCGCTTAAATTCCATAACTCGATGAAACCCAACAAATCGATCAATCCCTTCAAGAGCTTTAGACCGGACAACGCGTTTAGTTGGCGTAAAACAAATCCATGAGAATACACTCGCACTAGAAACTATTATTTAAGGTTTCTACTAATCATGAAGATAGAGAACGTGGAGAACATGGGCGGCCGCTTGATAAGGCTAGGATTTTTGTGTTAAAACGGAAGATGAAAAATGGGGAGACAGAAAAGTGACGGCCAACCCTATTGGAAATTCTTATGCGTTTCCTTTATATTTAACCCTAGTTATATAAACAAAGGTTATAGAAAATTAACCTACCTATGTGTACGTGACTGTTTTTACAAAAGAAAGAGGTCAATGCTGGATCAAAACAATAAATGGATATGGGATAACTATAAAGGTTGCCTAGATTTGGCTACACGCATTTTCGATGTCACGGGTCGGGTTTACCACCGGAAGGCCTATTATTTCACTTAGATTTTTTATAGAAAATACACCGAAAAATGGATGTACCCGCTACTTAGAGAGTCGGTTTTGGCGGAAGCGCAATACAAAACGATGGATTATGACATTCTTACCACCTTTGAAAGGACTTCGCACTCGAAGTCATCGTTAAAACTTCTAAGCAGTTTCCAAGATTTCAATCAACATATATATACATTTTTTTTGTTTTAAGGTTTTTATTCATTTACCCATTCCCAAAATAAAACAGAAAGATGAGAAGACAGTTCAACACTTTGAAAACATCGAGAAAATCTCATTAATCATTCGGTAAATCAAAAAAAAAAACTGACACTTCGTACAACAAAAATTCAAATTTCAGAACACACGATTTTTAAAAATGGTAAGTTCATATACACAGCCCGAGTAAATCGGAACCGTGCTCTGATACCAACTTGTCACGCCCCGCTAATTCTGGCACTAGAACCGAGTCCAGAATCCGGTGACGTTACTATCGTAGGTCCAGATTTTCCTTTTAAAATATGAATGATTAAGAACTACGAAAAAGAAATCCAGCAAATACTATAAATAAATAAAATATTTACAAAACAAAATTTAAATGGTTACAACCATAATTAAAATAATCAACAATTCATGTAAAACACATCGGCAATATTGAAATACCGATTCCCAAATCCCCGTGATAAATTATAATTTGTTTTCTTCAGCTAGTGTCTCTGTATACTCTGTAGGAAGAGAGGTAAAAAGGGATGAGCAACCAAAGCCCAGTAGGAAATTTCCAAAAAATAATATAGTGCAGTGGAAAAACAAACCAAACAATGCATGAAAGGCATAAATAAACAATCATAGTCTTTCAATTATTTAATGATTTTTATTTCAATTTTTTACTGAATCACCCTTCCAATTTAAGTAATTCATTTTTATTAATTTTTGTTCAATCAAATATCACTTAGCAATTTCTTTATGTGCGTTTCAAACTTCGTAACTTTTCATTTAGACGTTTCTCACTTCATTGTCTTAACTAGACTTTTCCAACAAATCCTTAAATACTTTAGACTTACAACCGCTGCCCACCGCGACACACACTATTTGAATAGATGTTGTAATACCCGATATTTTTATTTATCATTTCGGGTCGGGTTATACTCTTTAGCTTTTTATTTAGGTTGTTGTTCCTTGGCCTTAGCCTAGGTGAGTTTCTTGAACTAGGAAAGCTATGGGTGGAAATAGAGTCACTTAATTTATTTTAGTTAATAGATAAAATTAATAGAAAATGAAAAGATAAACAAAATAATAAATTTGTATATTAGTGCTAGTTTTAATAATGTATTAATATAGGTTTTATAATTAAAATTAAAATTAGGAGAGAGAGTTAAGAGGTTAGAAAAGAAAAGGATGGGAGAAGAAGAAGGAGATGGAACTAGGTTTGTTTTAGATAAGAAGAGTATGGAGAATCAAGATGATAAAATTAATTAAGGTAGAATGTGAAACCCTTTCTCTTTTGGTGTTTATTTCGTATGCCATTGTATTGTTAGGTTTCTTAAATTTAATTGAATAAATATGTATCTCTTATTGATGATCAGGCTTTTCCTATTGATTTATAACATGATTATGTATCTCTTGTTAAAATTTGAGAATTTTCCTACGCAAATTCACCGTTGAATGTTCCTTGTACTTTGGATTGTGATTTCTGAAATTATGGACAGTTTCGTTTTGCTGTGGTTTTGATGTTCTTATGCAGTCTTAATGATATTTAAATGATTTTAGGTCTTAACAAAAGTTGTAGATAAATGTATTATCTTTCATTTTGCTTTGGGTTTGCTTAATTTGAGACTAATATGAATTTATGGTGAATAGTTTGGTAAAATGATGTTGTCTGCCTAGATTTTGTAATGCGTTTGTAAAATCAATATCTTTTGATTGAGCCGTTAGTTTCATGTGAAATTTTTATATGTTATACATTATGGTGTCAGGAATGTTCACTAAAATTTTGAGGTAGATCGGATAAAGTTATCATTACGAAACCTATAACGTAAAATTATGTTGTTAGTGTGTTTGCTTAAATGGTTGAAAGAATTACATAGTTAGTTGGGTTGTGAACTTATGACTTGTTAATGAAGTGTGTTGGAATGTATATTGTATGATAAAATTATTTTATAAATAATTGGATATGCTTGTTTGGATGGCGGTGCCCGTACCGAGGATATACGGATATGTGTGGCATGACCCAAGGATACTCGTGCTACGGTAGTGTGAAATTATAAATGAATGAATATATTTGTTTGAATTGAAGTTCCCGTACCGAGGATACACGGATAGGTGGGGCACGACCCAAGGATACTCGTGCAACGGTAGTGTGAATTTATAAATGAATGGATATATTTGTTTGAATGGCGGTGCTCGTGCCGAGGATACACGGATAGGCGGAGCACGAACCGAGGATACTCGTGTATTTAAGAGGATTTGATATATCGTGAGTTTAGTTGATGAATATATACATAATTAAATCCTTGAAGTTACACCGTATATTGTTGTTGTGCGTATTCTCTTTGATTGGTTGACATGTTTGCTTATATTTTGAGAAAGGGAATGCATTCTATTGAGCTGTCATGTCACCCCAATTGACAATCCTTGCAGATTCATGGAAGTTGGAAGTGGAAGCTAAAAATGAGGAGATTAGTGATTGCATTGTTCTCTTGTATTGTTTGAAGTGTAAATTGAAGTAAAATAAATGTTTAGCTGAAAATGTTTTGAACGATGTTTAATGTATTCATATGCTTCAATTCATGTATAAAAGTTTCAATTATGTTTAGTATAAAAGTAAATTAGCAAAGATAAATATATGCAAAAGTCTCGTTCCGACCCGTAACAGTTTGAGTTCGGATCTACATATGGGTTTTACCCTGGTCCGGAACTGTGGGTGTTACAGATGTGGCCCTGAACTCGGCAAACTCAATAACCCCAATCATATCCATGGACCGCATCCCTAATCATAATCAAACTCGATAAATTCGACAACCCCAAATCTGGTGCACCTCACAAGCGCAATAGCTATTGTGACCACATCGGTATTCATAAGCGCGGTAGCTATTATGGATACCTGATCTCCACAAACACATCTCAACATTACACATCTACTGCCCACCGGCATTCGAAGCCTGACCTCTTAGCAAGTAGATTACCCAAATTCGCTATACTGTTAACCAACTAATATTCCACAGACCAAAAATTATTATTGGTTTCACTTCTTTAATTATGTATTTTACTTGCAACGGTAATTTTACATTGCCATTAACATTTCAAGCTACGACTCACGATGATTAAACATATTTACTTTTGAGACGTCAATCAGCCATTTATATTTCTTGATTATAATTATCAAGGTGCGTCTGTTTACCGTTCTCTAGAAGTGCAGTAGCTCATCCTACACCGTTATGAACATAGTTTGTCCTTTTCTTGTTTAACTGTTAAGAAATCATTTCCATGTATATTGTATTATTGTTTGTACCCTAATATTTTACACTAGAAATGGGCTTGCTTAGGCCTAACTTATTAGTTAAGTATGGCTAACTAGGCCTCACAAACACTATAAATAAAAGCCCATGTGCAAATATCCAAGTCAAGGCAAGAAGGAGCCGCATCACTGTTGCCACGTCATAAGTGTCGGCCAATCAGAGGCTGTCTCATCAGCAGCAAAGATACAGTCAGCAGTAAAGTGGTCGATGACGTCGGCACGACGTCAGCAGAAACGGACGACGTAAGCATATTCCGTTAACGGCGTCAGAATATGCCAGGAATATTCTGTTACCGTTAACGACGTCAGAATATGCCGTTACCGTTAACAGATTCGTTACGCCGTCAGCATTTTCCGTTATAACGTGAGCATGACATCATCATCGTCAGCAGCAGCAAGTTGCCGGCGACGGCATCTTCTCCGGCAACGGTAGCAGCAGCAGTTGGCTGGAGACGACGTCTTCTCCGGCGACAGTAGCAGCAGTTCACCGGCGGCCAGAGCCGGCGAACTCGTCCGGCGGCGCAACCCGACGGCCAGTTAGTCCGATAGTTGGTGGTGATTTAGTGTTTCACGACTTAATGTATTTACATAGCCCCGGGATGTTTACGCCCCATTCAGTTGTTCTGCAGGATATCTTCACCCCAGCCGAGCCAAACCAATCGCCACCTGAGCCGAACCGAGCCAAGCTGCTGGATGTTTCAGCCCCAATCATTTGGCATGTGGATATTTCCGCCCCACTGCGTGGGCTTAGCCTATTTCACCTATTTGCTTGGGCTTGATCAATTACTCACTATGGTTGCCTAATTCCATAACCCTAGAGGAAGTTTCCTAAAAAATCTTGAAGGGTTGCTAGCCAGATCATGCAGGGGATATTCTGGAATATTCCAGAAGGCATGCAGGGCAAGTTAATACAATTTATGCCTGGGAGGCATTCATGGAAAATTATTATAGGGAGGCATACAGGGGAATTAAGACAATTGATTCTCACCTCGAAATTAGGGTAAGGGTCTGATTTACAACTTATAAATTGATGGGTTCACAACCAGAAGAGGTATGAAATCTTCATCACTAAAAATCCTGTGAAAAACTCAAAGTTAACTTAAGCATCGGAGGGTTTTTTGCAGGTACCCCCCCAACACTGATCACGTGGAGAGAAAAGCAGCAGTTCGATTTATTTCAACATCACCATCAAATTCGTGTTTGGAGGTGAAAATATTTTACCTTACAAACATTGGCGCCGACTAAGGGGAATCGAGAAAATATAATCGTGTTTTCCTTAATCGAGTTATGGCAGTAGTCAAACAAACTGCGCGAAGGGTCAATTCTGTTATCAATTCTCAACAGCGCAGGAGACGCGAAGCTGAAAGGCACGAGATTGAGGTTCAGTCAGCTCCAGCAGCACCCACTGGAAACAGGCAGGGTCGAGATCGTGCTCATGACAGAGCCCTAGATCCTGGTCGAGATCGAGATCAGGCTCATAACAATGCCCTGGATCGTAGTCGAGATCGAGATCGTTTTCGTGACAGAACCCCATATCTGAATCGGAAAAATGAAAAACAACCTGTGAACGAAGACGAAGGAATGGATGTTGATGGGGAAAACCCACAAGATCGAGAAAACAGAGGACATGTATTTGGCAGTCCGTCAAGAAGGTATAACGATCGACAGGACCTGCGAGACGGACGAACCACGACTCCTAGTACAGAGGAAGAACTGTTGCGCCGTCAGTTGAATGAGGTGGAAAAAGAGAACGCTCTCCTGAGATTAGAGCGTGAGAACCAGTCTCGACAAAGGACTAGTAATCTGAATAACCAGAAGGGTCAGTCTGTATGGGAGCGCCTTGGAAGTCGAGTTAACTCATAAAGTGCAGACCAAAACAGAGAAGTGACAAACTAGTTATGATCCTTCTTATAATTATTTAATTAAGTACTTTCCTACATATTAAAGTGTCAAACCTAAGAGAACTCAACCAAATATACAGTAGTTTGCAATCAAATGAAACAATTATCTTTTTTATCTTTGTTTGTAAAACCAAAGCAACTCCTACCTATGTCTTCTATCACATGACGTGATGAAATTGAAGTAAAGGATGAAGGTTATCAACGAGTTATTAAGCCAAGCAGGTGATGAGCATCATCAAAACACGTACGGTATTTGCAAAACGAAAAACAACAACATGCAGTATACTCCTTTCCTTCTCTAACACACTCAAAACCATAACAATTTAAACTGAATCAACGATAAACAAATCGTGTGCCATAAATTTAGTTTTTACTACCAATGCATGATATCAGATTATATAAAATAAAAAATCCAAACAAAGACCATAAAATGATTTAATGCTAAAATAGATTTTTGTTTTTATTACGCAGAAATCCCCTACCTCCAAATCGCTTAAATTCCATAACTCGATGAAACCCAACAAATCGATCAATCCCGTTCAAGAGCTTTAGACCGGACAACGCGTTTAGTTGGCGTAAAACAAATCCATGAGAATGCACTCACACTAGAAACCATTATTTAAGGTTTTTTACTAATCATTAAGATAGAGAACGTGGAGAACATGGGCGGCCGCTTGATAAGGCTAAGATTTTTATGTTAAAACGGAAGATGAAAAATTGGGAGACAGAAAAGTGACGGCCAACCCTATTGGAAATTCTTATGCGTTTCCTTTATATTTAACCCTAGCTATATAAACCAAGGTTAAAGAAAATTAACCTAACTATGTGTACGTGACTGTTTTTACAAAAGAAAGAGGTCAATGCTGGATCAAAACAATAAATGGATATGGGCTAACTATAAAGGTTGCCTAGATTTGGCTACATGAATTTTCGATGTCACGGGTCGGGTTTACCGCCGGAATGCCTATTATTTCACTTAGATTTTTCTTAGAAAATACACCGAAAAATGGATGTACCCGCCACTTAGAGAGTCGGTTTTGGCGGAAGCGCAATACAAAACGATGGATCATGACATAAGTAGATTAGAAATCAAGACTTATAGTTTTGGCAACTAAACTTGACAACAAGCTTGAGATAGCAACGCTTGCGAGTTCGACCGAGCAATGCTCTAAATCTCTTGTTAACAAGACCTTGGCATCACCCTTCATGTAATTATCTTGAAATGGGGCAAGCAGTAGTAAAGGTTTTTTTTTTTTTTTTTTTCTGTTTTTTGTTTTTTGAGTTTTGTGATACATCTATCAAGTTTCTGAGATCCTGATTATTTGGCAATTGACTCTGGATAAAGGAAAGACTCTTGTAACCAATCTTGATCAATAAAACATCTCATATTGTTGAACTGGCTCCAATCTCATGATGTTATAAGGTCAGAAAAAATTACAACCTTCTAATCCTGTTAATATCAACATCCTTTGTGCTATGAAACTCTTTCATTGACCTAAGAATAAGATTAATCAACTTAATATATTGATATTTTTATAATCAATTATGAAATTTGTCTGGAAATAATAATTTGATATGATTATGTACATCAAAAGGAATATGTTTATTTTTTCTTTAATTCATGGGTTCCCGCACCCGAACCGGTGAAAAGCCCATTAAGGTATACTTTAAAAAGGGTACGCGTACTCCTCTTCCTCTTCTTCTTCCTCACGATCACGAACGTGAATTGAATTTGAGTTAGGGTTTCCGAACCGGTGCGATGTCATCTTGAATTGAAGGTTAATTTTTCATTACAAATTTTTTTTGTCTTTTTTTTTTAATAGCTTGAAGGTTTGTCAAAGAAGGAATTCTAATTAAGCAATCATCTACAAAGGAGTCTTTCAAGTAAGATCCATCTTTCTTCTACTTTGAATTTACTATAATTGACAAGTATGAGAAGTGTTGATGGGTGATAACGATTTGCTGGTTTTTTAGGAAAACGGAGACTCGAGCGTGTGGGCGGGGACTCCTCGACCGAGAAAATTGCCTAAACCTTTTTCAAACAGATGCACTGCACGGAAGTGCTTTGAGTTCGAGAGATCAATCTGTAGGATTCCGTCCTAAACCAAGAAAATGGCCGTTTCAAAGTCAATTCGGTCGCAAAGAGGGATGAGGGACGATCTATAGGAGGGAAGCTGATATATGTCTGATGTTAGAGCACTTCTCGGTCGAACTCGCAAGCGTTGTTATCTCAAGCTTGTTTGTCAAGTTTAGTTGATCAAAACTATATACTTGATTTCTAGTCTACTTATAGCTATGTCTCGGATTAGGATAGAAGGTGTAGTTGAGCTTTAGACTTCATGGCGTTCACCAATTGAAGACGAAGATCTACTGAGGAGGTTGGAGGAACTTCATCAACAAAATGTATGTGGAGACTAAAACTTATCTATCACTCAGAAGTCTATTCTATTCTATCTTCTAATGAGACTAAGTCGTATAACTATATAGACTTTTATATTATACACATTTGATATTTCGAGCTGAGTTTATCTCGCTTATCTATTTCTCGGAATATGTGTTGGAAGCTTTTTGCTTTAACTATGTTCATCATATTCTTGACGAGTTTAGTTGGAAACTAAACGTAAAGTCAAAAGATGATCATGTGGGAATTTCCTTGAAACATCTTACATGATTTGTGTAAGACAATCATTTGATGTCGACTTGGAACGTTTCGTATTGATCAACCGATCACTTGAAAATTACTCGAAGTTAATGGTTTGTATGAGATAGCCATTGTCGTCTTCTAAGGATGTTTCAATGATTGAAATGGGAGTTTAGAACAATTACCTATGTCTGGATAAAAAACGGTATGCGTACCTAGTATGCGAACTGTATTGGTATAATTCAGGTCCGGGAACCTTGTTTGCGTACCTAGTATGCGAACGGGTTTACCTGAGTTAGGTCCGGGACGGCTGTTTACGAGCCGGGTTTGCGAACGGCTTGACAGGCCAAGGTCCGGAGCTGTTGTTCGTGTATCTGGTTTGCAAACACATTGGTTAAGTTCTAAAATCGTTAATGTATGATTCTCATACTCATGAACTAAAACATTTATGAATTAAGGAATGCAATCTTTGCAAACCGTGGCTTAATGTTCATGAATTGATTCTTGTATAAGTACTTTGTACGATTACGAATCAATCCGATTTTGTTTCAATTTGTTCATATATATTTCTATGAGATAATGAATAATTGAACAACTCTATTTGAAACACAATTAGATTCATTTGATTATTTTTCAAGTTTGATTGATCATCATATTTTATCTAGAAGTGCTAGATGAATATGGTTAAGTTAAAAGTGTTCATATGGCTAACTTCGGTTAACTATTATTGAGCCAACTCAATATACACGTTTAGGTACGGTTACCCATATCTAAATGAAGGTATATTTCATTTATGTGTAACAAGCTAAGACCATCTAACGGTGGATATTAATTGTTTAATTTCTAAGCAGACTTAGCTTGAATCTTAAATTAGGATTTCATCTAACGGTGAATATTGAATGCTTTGTTACTAAGATATCTTATCTTTGATTGTAAGCAACCCTGATTTTAAAGGCTATATAAGGGAGAACTCTAGCAGCTGGAAAACCTAATCCCGACACTTTCATGTATCCTAGTTGCAAACTAGAGTCGATTCTCATTTAACTTAGGTTTTTCAAAAACCATTATAGGTTAACGACTTATAGATTTCATTTGGGATTTGTGAAGCCAGATCCAACTATTTTCTTTGTAATTGCGTATTCCGATCTTACTTGTTTTATCGTGTTGAAGACTATCTTCTCTAAGATTTGCTCGAGATTTATCTCCGATAGGTATGATATAAAAAGTAATCACAATAGTTCTTCGTCTCAGACTCCTGTGATTCCGCAATAACTTTTTATGTTAATCAGTTGGGTTATTGTGAGGTGATTGATATTTCTAGGCTGCGAGTATAAGATCGGATTATCAATGGGTTCCTGTTCACCTTGATTTATCAAAAGACGAAACAAAAACCGAATAAAGAATAGACATATATGTGGGAGACATATTTGTTTATAAGTCTTCGAATTTGGGTCGTAGCAACTCTTAGTTGTGGGTGAGATCAGCTAAGGGAATCAAGTGCGCAAAATCCAGCATGGTTCTAGAGGCGTAAGGAACGCGACTGTACCTTAATCGGTGTGAGACTTGGTTAGGGATCAACTACATTCCAATCCGAAGTTAACTTGTAGTAGGCTAGTGTTTGTAGCGTATTAATACAGTGTGGTGTTTAAAGCTGGACTATGTCCCGGGGTTTTTCCTGCATTTGTGTTTTCCTCGTTAAGAAAATTTCTGGTGTCTGTGTCATTTCTTTTCCGCATTATATTTGTTTATATAATTGAAATATCAAAGGTTGTGCTTAGTTCAATCAGTTGATAAATACGACCTTGTTTGTTGGATATAACTTGATTGACACTTGGGCATTGGTCTTTGGTACCGTCTAAGTTATTTCTCATATCAATCAGGCTCACGGATTTCTATCTGTTCGATTTGCTAATTGCATTGAGAAATAGAGATAAAGATCTTTGATATAATTGACAAATATGAGAAGTGTTGATGGGTGAAAACGATTTGTTGGGTTTTTAGGAAAACGGAGACTCGGGCGTGCGGGCAAGGACTCCTCGACCGAGCAAGTTTCCTAAACCTTTTTCAAACAGATGCACTACATGGGAGTGCTTTGAGTTCGAGATATCAATCTGTAGGACTCCGGACTAAACCAATACAATGGTCGTTCCAGAGTCAATTCGTTCACAAAGATGGATGAGGGTCGATCTGTAGGAGGGAAGCTGAGATGCGTATGAGATCAATGATGATCGAGGATTGTGAATGTGTTGATGATTTCTACAAGTTTGTGAACTATTGAGTTCGGATGAGATGAGTTTTGATCGATTTAGTGATAATTTTTTGTGTGTCGAAATTGTTGTTCTTCAATCGTGTATTCAGAAACTTATTTATATTGCAAGAATTGTAGACACATTGATCCCAGTAAGTGTGACGGATGCTGGAGTGAAAGAGTGGAAAAGTGGGAAATCGTGGTTAAACCAGTTCCATATCGTGCGAAGACTTGGTTGATTGCCCATCCACTACTTTGCTAACCCCCTCAACTGCTTGCACGACTTACTCACATTTCTCATCGTGGGTGTACACACGTGCCACAGGCCGCCAGACCAGAACCCTAAAGAATATCCCCCATGTGACGTGATTGATGTCTCATGAATGTGGAGTTTGCCAGGCAAACGTGTATTTAATTAGTCAGTTGTTGACTTGACTAGACGATGAGTCTGATGAGTCGAGCCTAATGAACGAATGTGGTATGCTCTGAGACTCATGGATTGAGCATAAGGTGTCTGTTGAGACAGAATAATGGAAAGACGTTGAGCCTTGATGAATTGTGATATATCATTTTACCAATCGAGGTAATAATGATATTTTGATAATTTGGATCAAGCGTCCGATGAGATTGCTCGATCAAGGATTTATTTTGATATGTCGAGTATTCGACAGGAAATCAAAGATATTGCAGAATGCTCATTTTTGATCCAATATATCATGAATGATCGAATGACAAAGTAGGAATCAGAAATATTGGATGGTCATCCGTCCAAACCATGTTGCTCAATCGAGCAAAAATGTTGGTAGCAGGACCAAACATTAAATATAAATTAGAATATTGATTGTTGGATCAATAGAATTCTCGAATTTTGATAGTTGAATCAACATGAGAAATATTTCTCGGTCGAGCAATTGGTGGTTGAATCAATGAGTTCTGAACCCAGTTGATCGTGTATTTTGCTAACTTAAGCAATTTAGTGTTGTTAGATGAGCAAAATAAAATATTAATCAAAAATACTGGTAAATGGACCGAATATTGTATAATTAATTAGGATGTTGATTGCTGGATCAACATAAAATTATTAATGCTTGAAATTGCTCAGAATTATGCTTAGTAAAGCATTTGGTTTGAAACCCTAATTTTGATCGATTGTTGATCAATTGATGATTTACTAAAAATCAACCAATGAGTAAGAGAGGAACCGGCTACATGGGATGATGGCCCGACCATGTAGCTCCCAGGTGCTCGAATGAGCATGTACCAAAGTCCTTTGTAGATTAGTTGGTGAAGGGATGATCAAATGCTCGTTTAATCATTATTAAATAGTGTTCGTCTGAGCATTAGGTTGTAAAACCTAATTATGAAAAGAGGGGGGACCGACCAAGGGGTATGAAAACCGTCCCTTGGTGGTCGTATGACCAACTTATGGTCGATTGATCGAATTCCAAGTTGTTGGGAAAGAATTTGAACCCAATATGAACTAATTAGGTCAAAATCATAAAAGGATGTGGGACCGGCTTTTGCAAGCCAAAGGGCCAACCTTGGTCGGTCAAGGTAGCATGCCTGTGTCACCATATTACCCGTGACTCAATTCTGAGAATTTTGATATTTTCTGGTGCGCGTTTGAGCAATATTTTGGATTTCCAGAAGAGTTTGATCTTGACTGAAACTCCCGATTTTGCTTGAATGAACAAGTAGAACTTTGCTCATGCGACCAATATTTTGAGAATATGAAAATAATGATATTTTAATATTTTCCATGAGAAACCCATATGGTCGTGTGACCATTTGACTTTTTGGCGTTTTGGTAGTTTGAGCAGAGAAATATGGAAAAATCAGGTTTTTGCTCAAACGAGGGAGTTTCATGAGATGTGAGAAGAAATAATAATAACAAAATAAGAAATTAGGGAGGTGTGGGACCGGCCACGGCCAATGCATGGCCGGCCGACCCATATGCCCGATCTCGTGCTCTTCCCTATTTTATATTATTATTTTTCATCATGTGAGGAAACATGGAGAAACTAGGAGTTTTGCTCAAACAAGGAAGTTTGCTCAAACAAGGAGTTTTCATGAGACAGGGAAAATAATAAAATAGGTAAAAATAAAATAAAAGGAGAGGCGAGGCGAGGCGAGACCGGTCGGCCGGTGGGCCCGCTCCCGTGCGCCTCTTGTTTATTTTATTTTATATTATTTTCTTTCCCTATTTTGCATAGGTTTCCTCGTCCGTACATATTTTGAATGCTTGTTTATGCATTTGGGTGCTCACTTATGCATATTTGGGTGCTCGTTCGTGCATTATTGTTAATTACACTCGCACCATTTTCTCGGTGCTGGCTTAAATTCCCGAAAAGTGATTATCTATTACTAATCAATGGAATTCAGCTGAGAATAAGCCATGAAACGGGGTAATGAGATAAATTGAATATCTATTACTAATCCATGGAATTCAGCTGAGAATAAGCCATGAAACAGAGTAATGAGATAAAATAAATTATTTTCTAGGAATTCAATTGATGAGTGTTATGGTATAATTAATTTATGAATTGCTCTATACTAGCATGCAATATGTGTAGGAGCATTTATTCGAGAATCGAGGTATGAGATGATAGAGATATCATACTCGTTCTGAATATTAATTATGCATAGTTAGGGAACATTGAGACATTCTTAAGACGTTAGCGCTCTATACTAGCATGCAATATGTCTAGGAGTCGTCCAATCATTAAGATTCTATACATATGTATTCTATATAGTCAGGGAATATTGTGACATCCTGAAGACGTTAACGTTATATACTAGCATGCAATATGTCTAGGAGTCGTCCAATCATTTCGATTCTATATAGAAGTGTTGATGAAATATGTGAAGTGTCGAAAGCTCAGTTGAGAGGCTTTACGAATCACATATTCATTCCTTCTCTGAGAGGATGTACGCTCAGTCAGAGATTATGACATGAGCTTTCACGTCTGAATCCTAAAATATGAATTTAACATACGTGTCTGAAGCCGTGTCCGAAATATGCAAAATTATGATTTTACGATTTTAGCCTTTTTCGAAAATCCACCATCAACAAGAAGAAATAAAGGTGTTAGTAAAAAACTTAAGGAGACTTATGAACTCGATCTCAAAGAAAAGGAGGAACCTAGAATTATCTTTGTTAATAAAGATTGTTATGAAACCTATAAGAAGATTTCTACTAGAGAATTTATTCTAGAAAAGAAATTGGAAGACGGGTGTGTTCCCTG
This sequence comes from Papaver atlanticum, assembly GCA_023531105.1. Classification (NCBI taxonomy): domain Eukaryota; kingdom Viridiplantae; phylum Streptophyta; class Magnoliopsida; order Ranunculales; family Papaveraceae; genus Papaver; species Papaver atlanticum. Next base: position 3,695,362 of record JAJJMB010003267.1, on the reverse strand, counting down.
TAGTGATTTAGCTTGCTTTGATAAATACAATCTTGGTAATATCTTTTATGGGTTCGGTGAAGGTTTTGACTCTCTTACAAGAGTATTTTATTCTAACATTTTTTATGTTGATCTTGAGAAGTTATGTTTTATGACCATAATTGGGAAAAAAACAAGATTAAAGTGGATCGAGAATTGATTTCAAGATTCACAAATCTTCCCATGGGTGATTTTTGTCCTCCTAGACCAAAGGGAGAAAAATCTTTTTGTGAAACCATTTCTCTTCTCCTTTGTGGAATTTTTTTGGTTTGAAAGATGGAAAGTTTCCTACAGAAGAACTAGGTATGGCTTTCAAGGTCTTTGGAATATTTGGAATTCCAAACATTTGTCCCTCCACAGTAGAAGATGCTCGTTGGAGTCGTTACTTTGCAGAGTTGGTTTATTTTCTTGAATTGGGTACTCAAGGTCTTGAAATATGTAGATGGATTATTCAACAAATGGCGACAATGACCTTTCCAACGAGAAATTGGGGTTTCCTTGTCTTATCGAACACCTATGTGGAGAATTCTCCATTGTCCGATTGGAAACTCTATTGGAACTCCTATATTGGTTCGTGGAAGTACATTCAAACGTATGAGAATGAACGAAAACAAAAGAAAAAGGGCATCTATTTCTCCTCTTGACGGTTCTTATGATCCAAAAACCTTGAGTCTTCTTGAACAACTGCACAAGAATGTTTAAAAGATCAACTCTAAGGTAAAAGGTATGCAAAAACAATTATGTGTTATTACAACAAAATTTCCCGACATCAAGGACAAAATAGATAAGATTCAAGCTTCTATGTGTGATTCCGACGATGAAGAAAATGAATAAACCTTTCGTATTATACTTCTTTTGTTTACTAGGAAACTTCTTGTGAGAATTTATTCTTACTTTTGAGAAGGATAAGTAGGGTTTGGTATAGCAAAAAATTGTGATTACACAAGCTATTTCCAACGATTTTCATCTTGCATGTTTTTAGATTTATTTATTTAAATTATAGAGTTTTTGGAAGATGAACTTGCAGTATGTAATCATTAGTGGTTTAATTATTGCAAAAGTCTTATGAAATATATGTGCCTTTACGTTTTCGTGAATCGAGCTGATATTTCATATATGCTCATAAATTAAATCTATTATGTTTTTTATAAACTGAAAAATAGAACAAACTGTTCGAGAATTTTCTCGCAGTATTGATCTATTCATGATCACACTTCTATGTTATTACTGCACTATACACTCCATAAGATTTTCTTATGTCGAGTCATACCAATTAAAATTATCTCTTTGTTCGTAAATGGCGTTGAGATTGATTTAAGTCGATGTTCAGGATACAAATCCATGTGATTTGTTAATGTCCGACAAAATCCTTCTTTTTCATCAAAGTAAGGTCACTCATGTTGTTCTCTTGGGAATGACATCAAATGGGGGAGAGTTCTTAAATGAACTGGTGCTTAATTGTTATATATTTGTGGGGTGTGTGGCTGTGGAATTTACAGGGGATGCTTGTATCTTAAATCTCCTAGATGAGCGCTAAGTATTTTCTTACTATGTGATATCATCTAAATAAAGTTGATATGAGGATTAACATATTAACTATGTTATTATGTATTATCTCTAACTTCCTTAAATCTTGAAATATCTTTTGGTTGAATTCATTATGATCCCATGATTTTCGTACCTTTGCCAATTTTTATTGACAAAAAGGGGGAGAATTAATTAGTATTTTCGCACTACATACATATGGTTTATGGATCATTATGTACGGGGTAGTGAATTAATAATCTATAGGTTTCACCTATTATGCAAAAGATGTAAGTACTGATTAAGGGGGAGAAACATATCACCGTAGTATTACTTCAAATTTGTTATACAATTGAGCTTTGGATAAGATAATAATACTATGTTTCTGTATAACGACAATTGAGAATATTTGTTTTAAAAAATTGTTATCACTATGGATACGGATCTTCAACAACAACGATGCAGAGTTGCATACGTTCAGAATTATTGCAACTTGAAGTAAAGAAGAGTTCAAGGAGTTGAAGAAACGAAGGAAATAAAGGCATGATGGATTCAAGGAGTTTTTTTTTTTTTTTTTTTTTGAAGCTTTATTTTTTATATCACGGCAGTCATCATTGCGTTCTACCGTTTGAAGGAGAAGATCAACCGAAGATTTTAGAGAACTTCTTCAACAAAAGGTAAGTGAAGACCGAACCACCTATATCTCAAGTTATATTCATCTTTTTATCCATGAAACGATGTCGTATAACTAATTAGACTATTGTAAGCATATCAAGAATTTCGAGTTAAGTTTATCTTGGTAATTAGTTCTCGAAATATATGACTAAGCTTAATGAAAATTTGTTCATACTTGATGAATTTCAGTTAAGGGTAATTTTATTGTTCGTAATCTAAATAGTGATTCAAGATTATCATTCAAAAATATCTTGGAACAGTGATATGTGTCATTGATGTTATTTGGGAATGTTTCGAATCGATTTAGAGAGAAATATAGAACTACTATTATACAAGACAGTATGCATACCAGTCTTACAAACTGGGAGAACTGTTATAGTTTCGGAACCGTGGGACACGTACCGGAGTAGAAATATGTCGACAACAACTTTTTGGTACGCATACCTTAAAAAGTCTGTGAACTTGTGAACTCGGAACGGTACGCAAACTAGTACGCGTACTAAAAAAGATCTGTCGGTTTTGGAACCGGTATGGTATCCATACCCGGTACACATACCGGAAAAGTTATGTATGTTTTGGAACTCTAATTTGTCTTAAGGGTACACATACCCGATATACGTACCATGACAAATATGTTCACGAACACGGTTTAAGTATATGTACTTGCCCTGTCGATTAATTTCAGATGCACATAAAATTATTTCTGTGAGATAATTAGCATTTGAACAATCTCTATAAATATTATAGACATATTTGATCACATAATTGTGACTCAAGATTAAAGTCTTAAGTGGTTTATAAAAATGCTCAAACTTATAGTTCAGTTGGCTAGTTTCGGCTAATCATTCATGAAAGCTGTCTTTGTACACGGTTCGGCTACGATTCATCCTAACCACAGTGTATATCTTGTTATGTTAATCAAATTCAAAGATTCATCTAACGGTGGATATTGGTTGCTTGGTTCCAAAGCTATCTTAGCTTAAACCTAAAGCAACATATGCTTTGAAAGTCTATAAAAGGGGAACCTCAAACAACTGGGATCTTTGAATCCCGACACTACTTTTTTGTGTGCCCTAGTTGTAAACTAGAGTCGTCCTCTTCTTAAAACCCTTCTAGGGTTTAGCGACTAAATAGACTTCATAAGGATTCGTGAAGCCAGGTCCAGCTATTGTTTATCTGATAGCTCGAGTATCCTGATCTTATTCGATTGTTGAGCTGCTCACTTGAACAAGATAGATAGAAATCATCCAATTTCTATTTGTATCAGACTTTGATTGATTCCAGCTGCACTTCGAGTAGCATAAGTACGGATTTTGAGGTTAGCTAGACCTTGTCTATTGCTATCGATCTCTAGTCTCACCTTGATCTACGATCAAAAAGGAAATCACACATATAAGGCTTATCTGTGGGATGCAGATTGGTTTAAAGTCTTTAATTGAGTTGAAGCAACTCTTAGGCTGTAAAGAACGTCATCTAAGGTAATCATTTGCGCAGAGTCCTGCTGGGATTCAAGAGGCGTAAGGAGCGCGACTGTAACTGAATTGTTGTGAGGGTTTAATTCGGTCTCAACTACATTTCAGTACGAAGTTAATTGCTAATAGGATAGTGTCTGTAGCGGATCAATACAGTTTGGTGTTCAATATGGTCTAGGTCCCGGGGTTTTTCTGCATTTTCGGTTTCCTCGTTAACAAAATTTCTGGTGTCTGTGTTATTTCTTTTCCGCATTATATTGTTTATCTTTATAATTGAAATATCACAGGTTGTACGTAAATCAATCAAAGTAGATACATCCATCCTTGTTTGTTGGATACGACTTGATTGATTACTTGAAAATTGATCTTTGGAATCACCCAAGTACTCTCACACGTAAATCTGGTTCACGGACTAGTCTTTGTAAACTTTCTGATTGTGAAAGAAATAGATATAACTCTGAATATTTATTTCTCGATCGAGATTCATTAAGTTGAATTCTCGGAATTGTATTTAGGTTTTGTCCATACAGGTTACCTACGAAAAATTTGGTGGTGATTTTGGTACCCTCAGTGTTTTCAAAGTCTAATACTAGTTAATTAAATATAACCTTGCATGTTATGTTTTCAATCTTAAACGACTTGAAAGCAATGATAGGAACGGAAACAAGTCAAGTCAGTATCACAATACCTCAAGTGGAAGGATGATGTCTTCGTTGTAGTCGATACGTCTTCACGATCTTCAGGTCTTCAGATTAATACTTGTATGTCTCAACATTCCTAGACTTTCTAGTCTAACCTAAACGAAGTTGACTCTAGTACATTTAATCAAGCAACTTTAATTGAGTTTTGATACTACCAACCTTGACATACCAACACTTGGTGGGTTCAACCGAGCACTGATCTAACAATCTCTTGGGTTGTAAAAGACTTCAACTAATAAAATCAAATGTGTAGAATCTTGCGAAGTTCAAGAGACATAAGGAACAAGACTACAGATGAATTTATTGGAGGGTTAATTTGGTTTAAACTACATTCCAGACCCAAGTTTGATAGTACTCTAGTGTCTATAGCGGTTTAATACACTATAATGTTCAAAGATGGATGAGGTCCCTAGGTTTTTCTGCCATTGTGGTTTTCCTCGTTAACAAAATTATTGTATGTGTGATTTTAATTTTCCATATTAAATGTATTCTTTTTAAAAAGTAATACACGGGTTCATACTCTTACCAAATGAAAAAGTTGGTGGTGTACTTGATAAGCTCTCATTTTCAACTACCATTGCTGCTGTTAGTCCCGTGCCTACCGAAATTTGAAAACAACTTTAGTAAACAAAAAAGTTCCTCATAAGGTTAAATTCTTTAAAGTATCAAAGATATCATACCTACTAGAGACAAGATTTCTAGGTATATGAATGATATTGATCATCATTGTAGCTTGTGCAACGCTAATGTGGAATATGTTGATCATTTGTTCTTAAATGCCTTTATGTTAAATCTGTTTGGTCAGGTATAAACGTTAACACTTTTTTTCTGGTGAATCATAGCATTAGCTTATGTGCTTGGATTGTCAGTTGGCTCAATTTAATAGGTGATGTTTTAGTTAACTTTGACAGGAATCATGAAGATAATCTTTACAGGTTTATGAATGTTACTTGGTTTATTTGGAAGGATATATGCAATAAAATCTTCAAAAATATTAACCCTCATAGACTTCATGTTGTTAATAAAATTTGTCAGCTTACTGTATAATGTCTAAATGTGGTAAATGGGAATGAACTTAATAATAGTAACACTAATCTATCTGTTTTGCATGTGAAAGATTGAGAACCTCCTGATGTAGGCTTTGTGAAAGTTAATATGGATGCCTCTTATGTAGCTAAAACTAGTAGAGCAAGTATATGACTAATAATCCGGGATTTTGCATGTAGGTGTTGTTGATACATGAAAATAACCAATCCCATAATAGATAGCCCCATAGCCTATCAAAGGGTCCTTTTAAGATAACTAGGGGACTAGGCCTAAGCCACTAAATGGGATGGTTCTAGTCCATTCAAGAATGTATTAAGCTAGTTGGGCTTTAGCCCAAGAGGAAAGCCTTTTAGGGTTTGGTAATAACATAAGGAAAGGGAAATGGTAGTTTAGGAATATGTTAATCTTATGGGCACTTATCCAAAAGATGGTCATTATAAAAGGGGAAAGAGGGCACACTTTTTGGTATATCATTAACACATCATTACTTCTCATAAACCTCTCTACACCTTGGGAGTACTTTCTGTGATTAGGGAAAGTTCCTCCTTCCCACGTTTTACCCTATCAACATTGCGACCACAGTGGGAGGTTCTTAGCCTCTTTTCCAGCATGATACTCCCAAGTGCGAGCCAGGAAGTACTAGCGGGTGGAGCACTCCCGAATCCGTACCATGTTACTATGAAGGACGTGCATGGAGAAAGTGATGATGAGATACATTTCCGAGCAGTGGTCACTACACCCATTGTCCAAGGAGCGGGAACATCCCAGGGCACAGGAACGTCTCAAAAGAAATGAGAGATACTCAAATAGAAAGCTGAAGTTGAGACAAGCGAGCAAGAGATGTCTGAAATACAAGAAGAGCTAGACGCATCTATTAAGAAGCAGCATGAATTACGCGGACATCTGAAGCGAGCAAGGGAGAAGAACATGACAACTGCCAGGACGACCAGCACGAAAAGCATCATTCAAGGTGTGACGGAAGACACGATTGCAAAGTACCTAGAAACTAATTACCGAGTGACAAAGCATGACGCCTATGATTCGCTGGAACCACCATACTCCGTAGAAGTTTCCGATTACTTGTATCCTGAGGATAAAACACCACCAAAGTTTAAAACATATGGAGGAAAAGGGAATGCGCAAGAACATGTGAGTCGCTTTATATCAGCAATGAATGCGTATGCTCAGAATGAAAGCCTTTGTATGAGAGAATTCCAGAAGTCACTTACGGACAACGCCTTTACCTGGTATGATAACCTGAAACCCGGAAGTATCAGCTCATGGTCCACTATGGTGCAACTCTTCTTGAAGAAATTTTACTCTGCACAAAGACGAGTCACGGCAATAGATCTGGGAAGGTGTGCCCAGCGAGTATGAGAAGAGATAGGCAAATGCATTACTCGCTTTCGAGATTTCACGTTAGAATGTCACGAGGATATTCCAGAGGAGCGCCTAGCGAGTATCAGAGGATATTTCGGTTAAATCTGACGAATTTCAAATTTCAAACCTTTGTGGAAGTCGAGGAGGCTACAGCCCGGATATCAGATTGTGCGGACGTCATGAACATTGGGGCGGGCGGACACATTTGGCAACAACATTCTATCAACGCTGCGTCCGCACCAACCTTTAACGATCAAGGAAGCGAAAGAGGGAAAAGTGGAGTTGCTTTTTATTCTTACCGCGGAGGACAGCCTAGAAGAAGGGGAGGAAGAACGGATGGAGGAAGATCCTATCCGCCACCTCCTTTGCCGTGCAGTAAAGAGCAGATAATAGGACTTCTGGAACAATGGGTATCGAATAAGGAAGAAATTCTACCTCCCGTGTCCGCTAAACCCACCGCAGCGGATAAGATGCATGAACGATGCTGCCATTATCATACGAGAGTTCACCATCCGACTATAGAGTGTTACTCCCTTCGGTACATTGTGCAAAGAAAGCGAGCTAGAGGTGAGCTGGAGATAGGAGAGCAAAGCATCAAGAGAGATCCGCTTCCTCAGCATCAAGTTATGATGATCTCACATGACCCTATTGAGGGAGAAGCCTGGAGGCCTTGGGAGGACACGGAAGAAGAGGAAGTGTGCAAAATTTCTGAGACGGCAATCTTTCCGGATATGAATGGAATTGCTAGTAAGTTTGCTCAAACCAGTTTGGCTCAACAGTTCTTTGATTCTCTAGGCTTTAGTGACAACCAAGTCCACGAAGCATCCAAGGCTATCACTGCAATTGCCTCCGGAAAGGCGTATAATCTGATACCTAAGGAGGCTATCTCCTTTACGGATGAAGATATATGTTACCCGGGAGAGCACCTTCGCCCCTTATACCTGACAGCTTTTATTAACAAGCAACCCCTCAAGCAAGCTTTCATAGATGGTGGAGGTTCCCTCAACCTAATTTCACTACACACGTTGGAGTCCCTAGGAGTGTCGAAGACAACAATCAAGATGAGCGCAACAACTATGAAAGGGTTTTGAGGACAAACTCAGACGAAAATTGGGAAAGTGCATCTGATGATGAAGATCAGACCTATCATAGCCCTCACTCCCTTCTATGTACTTGAGGACGATACCATATTCCATGTACTACTCGGGCGAGGATAGATCCTGAATCACAAGGTAATAGCATCGACGTACCATCAATGTGTTAAGACTAATATCGGAGGGAAGCAGTTCCGGATTCTAGCAACGAGCAACCCATTCGGACCGGAAGAAGCTTACATGGCTGATGCAGTCTTCTATACACAACTTGTTTTATACCAATGAGAGCAGTCGGAGCATCTAACACCACTTCCAAAATGGGAAGAATTCCAACCGGAAGAGCAAGTAAAAGAAAAGGATAAGTCGGTGTTCAGTCCATCACGGATGGGACCCGCTACTGGAAGTAAGAGAGCAGTAACAGAAACAAACAATATCCAGTACAAACGTTTTTCGCGGCCGGAAGGCGGACACGTTTACCGCTTATAGCAATTAGCCGGGGAAGTCTCCCATGGTCAACATGACTGTGCTATGTCATCAGTGGATGAAGAAATGGTGGAGATAACCCCGGTAGCTGAAGATTCACAGGAAGAGGTAAAATCCCCTATTTCATAGGAAGAAATAATAGAAAACTTACCCGAGGAAAAGATAAAAGTCGATCCAACCATCGATGGGTTAGAAGAAATAAACCTTGGCTCGGAGGAAAATCTCCGTTGCGTGCGTATCAGCAAGCATTTGGAAGAAAAGGAAAAGTTACGGATGATTAAGTTGCTTCGCAAATACCAAGATGTGTTTGCGTTTACATATGATGAAATGCCTGGCTTGGATAGTAGCCTGATCGCGCATAACCTCAATGTCTCACCCGAGTATAAGCCAGTTAAGCAGCGAAGCCATAATTTTCCAGAAAAGATAGAGCTCTCCATTAAAGAAGAAGTGGAGAAGCTGTTTAAAGCTAATTTTTTCAAACCAATCCAACATCCTATGTGGTTGGCCAACATTGTGTCGGTAGCAAAGAAGAACGGAAAGGTCCGATGCTGTGTCGATTATCAAGATTTGAACCGCGCGTGCCCTAAAGATGACTTCCCTGTGCCAAATATAGATGTGATGGTGAATAACACATGCGGATATGGTATGTTCTCTTTCATGGATGGGTTTAACGGATACAATCAAATAAGAATGGCCACAGAAGACGCCCATAAGACAGCTTTTCAGACGCCATATAGAAATTTCTACTATGTTGTGATGCCATTCTGATTGAAGAACGCAAGTGAGACTTATTAGCGGGAGATGGTAGCTATCTTCCACGATATGATGCACCAGATAATTGAGGTGTACATAGATGACGTCGTGGTAAAGTCAAGAGCACGAGAAGACCATCTGGATCACTTAAGGCGTGTTTTCAACAGATGCAGAAAGTATCATTTAAAAATGAACCCCCTCAAATGCGCTTTTGGAGTTACTTCCGGAAAAAAATTGGGGTTTGTTGTTACCGACAAAGGGATACAGATCGATCCAGACAAGGTAGAAGCAATAACCATTATGATTTCGCCCGCAAATGTGAAAGAATTACAAACTTTTATAGGACGAGTGTCTTATGTCCGGAGATTCATCCCTGGACTGGTACAATTACTGTCCACATTCTCACCCTTGTTAAATAAGAACAAACAATATGAATGGGGCGATGTTCAAGAGCGATCCTTCCAGAAGCTCAAAGAATGCCTCATCAGCTTACAAGTCTTACGGACACCTGTTAAAGGCGAGCCCCTCTATCTGTACACAACATTTACCAACGTGGCAATCAGAGCATTATTGGCACAAGACCTCGGCAACGATCAGTTATGTCCGATCCATTATATCAGCAGAGGTTTTAGAGACGCAGAATTCAGGTACTCGAAAGCGGAACAAGCATGTTTAGCGCTCATATATGCCACGCAAAAATTACGTTCCTATCTTCTCGATCATGAAACCATAGTGGTGGAAACTGCTAATTCGATCGCCTACCTAGATACAAAGCCAGTGCTATCTGGCATAACAGCCCGCTAATTGCTACAGCTATCCGAGTTTGAACTAAAGTATCAGCGGTCCAAGGGAGTATGCGGGCAAGCATTTGCTGACTTGTTGGCCGCATTCCCAGGTACGGATATGATGGAGATAAGCGAAGAGATACCCATAGAAATCGCGGAGGCTGAAGAAGAAAAGCTATGGGTGATGTTTTTTGATGGTTCATCATACGGTTCGCACGGAGGAGCTGGTATAGTTTTCGAAACACCCACACGAGATCTGTTATCTTTCGCCTTCAAGTTAGATTTTGAGTGCAGCAACAACGTAGCGGAATACAAAGCGTTAATTTTGGGATTGCGTATGGCGGAGGAACTTAATTTAGGGGCGATAGACATAAAAGGGGACTCAAAGTTGGTCACGAACCAGATATCAGGAGACTTTCAGGTAAAAGAGCCGCATTTGGCTCCTTACCGAGCCGAAGTCTAAGAGCTAATAGCAAAAAGAGGAAGTACTGTCGTCGAGCATACCGGCAGGACCACTAATCGCCACGCTGATGCACTAGCAACCCAAACATCAAAGATGCAACTGAACGAAGCGGATGAAGGAACAGTGGTGGTAAAGAAAAGAGCGTTACCAAGCACATGGAGAGAAGATGCAGCATTCGAACAGAAGGATGATTGGAGATCAGCTTATATTGAGGACCTTACTAAAGAAGCGGATGACCAGCTTCTGCCTACTAAAATACTAAAGCAATTCGTCGTAATAAGAGGAGCATTATATTTTATAACATCAGAGGAGCCTTATCACGTTTTGTGGGGAAGCTAGAGGCACAAGAACTGTTGAACCGCATCCACGAAGAATCTTGCGTACAGACAGGGGGAATTCCATTATATCACCGTTTGCATAGGTTAGGCGTATACTAGACGAACATGGCGGTTCAAGCGGAGGTAATACCAGATAAATGCGAAGATTTTCAAGCGCCTCCACAGCAAATAGAGGTATGTAGCGTAGAAACATAGGATTGGAGACAACCTTATATAGACTTCATTCAGCACGAGCGTCTACCGTTAAACAGACAAGATGCACTTAAAGTTCAGAGAAAAGCCGGATGCTTCTTTATGAGAGAAGGAATTCTCTACAGGGAAAGCTATGGATATAGGATATTGTGCTGCCTGTCACAAGAAGAAGCGAAGGTAATCATGGCTACAACTTATAATGCGGAGCATCAGGGTATGAGGAAACTTTTCCTGCAATTGTATGAAGGAGGGTTTTATTGGCCTATGATGGAATTCGATACAGTTGAGCATGTGAAGAAGTGTCAGCAATGTCAAAGCCATGGGTCGCTGATCCGCACCCCACATACTTTGCTACACAGCATCGTCACTCCTTGGCCCTTTCATAGCTGGGGACTTGATAACATCGGACAGATAAGTCCAACTTCATTCGGACGGCATAAGTATATCATCACCGCAACTCCTCCAAATGGGTAGAAGTCATTCCGCTCCGATATTATTTAGGAGCTACAATTGCGGCATTTATTAAAGAACATATCATATGTCGGTTTGGAGCACCAATGGTCATCCGCTCGGATAATGGTACCTTTTTTGTTAACCAAACTGTTAAGGAATTGCTAGATCAGTACGGCATAAAGTTCCATACTTCGACTGTCTATTACCCTCAGGGAAATGGACTGGCAGAGGCTACTAACAAAACATTGTTGAGAATATTAAGCCGCACAGTACACGATCACCATAGAAGATGGCATGAGCAACTGCCTCTTGCACTCTGAGCATACCGTATTTCCAAGAGAAGTTCAACCGGAGCCTCCCCTTACTCGTTGGTATACGGAGAAGATGCGATACTACCAGCGGAGATTGCTAATCCTTCTGCACATGTAGCTATGGCCAATCTCACTACCCCGGACGAGGTTAGCCGTTTTGCTCATCTTGAAACTTTGGAGGAACGACGAGCTAAAGCTGAGCGATTTGCGGACAAGTATAGGCAAAGAACGGCAAGGTACTATAACCAGAAGGTAAAAGAACGAACCTTCTGTATAAATGACATAGTCATGAAGATTGCCCCACATGTTCAACGAAATGAGAAGGCAGGAAAGTTTGTTGCAAATTGGGAAGGCCCTTACATGATTAGCGAAGCAGCGGAGAGCGGATATTACTATCTCAAGCGGATGAACGGGTCACGAATCAATACCCCTATCAATGGTAAATGGCTTAAAACCTACTATGCATAATAGCTAAATGTATGTTGGACGGCTGATTAGTAATAATATGATTATCTTTATCTTGAACTATAAGTCATTATAAATAGCCCCGAGTCTGGCTAGGTTCTTTGCATGACCCAATGAAGTGCACCAATAGCCCCGAGTCTAGCTAGGTTTTGTGCATGACCTAATGAAGTGCACCAATAGCCCCGAGTCTGGCTAGGTTCCGTGCATGGCCCAATGAAGTGCACCAATAGCCCCGAGTCTGGCTAGGTTCTGTGCACGACCCAATGAAGTGCACCAATAGCCTCGAGTCTGGCTAGGTTCTGTGCATGACCTAATGAAGTGCACCAGTAGCCCCAAGTTTGGCTAGGTTCAGTGCATGACCAATGAAGTGCACCAATAGCCCTGAGTCTGGCTAGGTTCTGTGCATGACCCAATGAAGTGCACCAATAGCCCCGAGTCTGGATAGGTTCTGTGCACGACCCAATGAAATGCACCAATAGCCTCGAGTCTGGCTAGGTTCTGTGCATGACCCAATGAAGTGCACTAGTAGCCCCGAGTCTGGCTAGGTTCCGTGCATGACCAATGAAGTGCACCAATAATTTTAGAGCCGGCTAAGCTCCGCGTATGAAACATAAAAAAATTGCGGAGGATAACCATAGACACAACACATCAGATAAATATTAGTCTTGACTAATCCAAGTGATGGATATATTTAAAAGGCGGAGCAGATGAAATGCAAATACATAATAAGTATAATGCTAAAGAAACCTTATGAGCACTGACACTACATAAAAGATAACATAACCGATATATTCATTCATAAACATTCGGAGTAATACATGAAACGGATAAAACAAAACATTCTATGGATAAAAATCCATTAAGTTAAAGAACTGAAGATAGCACTGAGTTCGCGCGCCTCAGTCTGCCGTGCGCAACAACCAAGTCGTTCTCTCTATGCTCCATCTGGACACGAGCATTAGAAATTACCTCAAACGCTTCATCCGAAGCCATGACATTCTCCACTGAAGGATCGACCCGACAAGCACTCAACCGATCCACGTATAAATCCATTGCATGAAGATACTGAGTTTGGCTAACCTCAAATAGATCCTCACACTCGCGCGCAAGGTGAGTATTTCCGATAACAGTGGCTTGTAACAATTCAAGTTTTTGTTTTTTAAGAAATAAACATAAAGAACTGATCGATTCTTCCATAGTTACTAATCATCTTTCTCTGAAAGCCTTTAGGCTATATATATTTTTTTTAAAAACGGAAAGGATTTTTAAGATGACTCATCCACAAGCATACGACAACGTGTGACCTTTTATTCCACATCTTGCATCATCACAAGCGCTTCTTCACAATGAATAGTATCCATAGCTAGAGCATCTCGCATATCCCCTACTACTTGATCTACTTCGTACATAATCCTCTCGGATGCATGGTTCTGGCGAGCCATGTTAGAAGTCTCACTCTTCTCCTCGAAAGTTTTACGCGCATTATCCTGCACGGTCAGCCTATGAGTCCGTAAAGCCTTCACTTCATCCCTTAGGACCAACAATCGCGCTAATTCCACTTGTTTATCAGAAGGATGCACTAGAGCGGATATCAAACATAAAGATAATGCGTAACCACGCAAGCGACGACCCGTCTATTGGGAAGCGTGTGCATGACAGTCTGCTATAGCCTGATCAATATCCACCATCATAAGGTTTATTTCCTTACACAGCCGATCAGCTTCATGACGAGCGGAGACAGCGTCTTCTAGTGCACACTGAATTCCGAAAGAGACCGGCCCAGATGCTTGAGTTTCCCGAACCGTTAAAAACTCTTTGTATCGCTTATCAAACCGCGCGCGCGCCTTAGAACGACTCGCTGTTCTTATCTCCCTAAGCAATTTTATTTCATCCTTCATGAGTAGTAAACGGTCTAACTCAGATCATCTTCTATAAGGAGTTACTAACGTTGGCACAGAGGCCAGAGACAGTACATAGCCATGTAAAAGGTGAGCCATCTAGAGAATTCTAGTATAAACAATGAACAGAGTAAAGAAATGAAGACACTACGCCTGTAAACGTACTCTATTTATATAGGAGATATCCATATCAAGGCATTTATTACTCCATAACTACTACTTACCCACACAAAAATAATAATATGGTAGCACACGAAGTGCCTATGAACCTCAACAAGAGCCATCTCAATAGACCAAACGCTATGATCCGCCTCAACACATCGGAAATGAGTAACTAGACGTTGCTCACGGCAATAACCACGATATTCAAGAAGAGTCACATCAGGCAACCCTCCCTCACTCTGAATCTTCATCACAAGATAATCCGCAGCTGCCAATTGTTCATGCCAACACGAATTCTCGATCTCAAAAGTATCACGGGCAAGACACATCACCCGTAAAAGGCGATTTAGATACCCTACCTCCAGAACCAACCTCACATGATTAGCCTTGAAATAAAAGAACTTAAGGAATATTTACTATGATTAACCAAGACAACTCTCATATATATAACACAATACCCAAGACAACGTTTTTTTTTTACGAATCCCTAAAAAAAAAATATCTCTTTAAGAACGTTCAGTTATTAGTGAGCGGCAATAAGAAATGTCTTCATCTAGGTCTTGCATCATCAACTGTACTTCACCATACTGAGTAGTGGAGTCAGTATAAGCATTACACACTTCTTCTAACACCTGATGAATCTTGTGCATAACATCGCCGGAGGCATGGGCTTCTTGAGCTATGTTTAGCGTTTCCTTATGCTCCTCATAAGCTTTGCGTGCTTTGTCCAGAACAATCAATCGATGAGTTTGTAACATCCCAATCTCATCCTTTAATACTAGCAAACGCGCTAGTTCCGTTTTCCTATCGGTAGGATAAATAAGAGCGGACACAGCACACAGAGTCAAAACACATCCACGAAGATTAGGACCCGCTTGCTGGGTGATAAACGCATGACAGTCAGCTATCGCTTGCTCAATATCAGTCGTCATAATTACCGACTCTTGGAATAGTCATTCATCTTTGCGCGTTGCACTGCCAGAGTCAATCGTCCGGACGCCTGCATCCTCTGTGCCATCGAATACGTTTCGTATTACTCGTCAAATTGCGCGCGTGTGGCCACCCTATTTTCCATTCTGACTTCCCTAAGCATCTCTACTTCAGCCTTTACCAACAGCAAGTGAGTTAACTCATGATTCTTCTCATAAGGAATAACTAGCGTCGGAACAGGAGCCAAGGACAAAGTGTAACCATGAAGACAATGAGCCATCCGCTGCAAAATATAACTAATAACCAAAGAAAACCAAAACAACGAAGGAAACTCGAAAGATACCAACTAAAGTAATTCCATTCACCTCTACTTATAGAAACGAATGATAACTTCACATTAAATTACCATCCAACCATAATAATAAATGCAGATAACTGAATAATAAAAGATGTTTCGAAAAAAAAAAAAAAAAAACACACAAGCCATCAAAGTTTTCGAGTTCAACCCAAACAAAAGCAAAGAAATTATTGTCCAAAACCACTCATAAAAGAACCTGAAAAGTTAATTAATATCCAAAGCAACCAGCTCTGCCCTCTTCTTAGTAAGGCGCCCATTGACCTCCTCAGCAGCTGCTCGGGCGATCCTCAATTCCTTAGTAACTCGACCAACGTCCGTCATCAGCTGGTCATATGCCGCTTTCTTAACATCTGCGACATTGAGCAAGCGTCTGTATTCTTGATCCAGTTCATCAATTTCACGAGGAAATATGGTCCGTGCATTATGACTCACCTTTGCCAGATCCAAGAGGTTCTTGAGCCAATGAATGGGAAATCGGAGAACTAGATAAGTTTGAATGGAGGCGTCCCACTTCCTCAAAGTAGCTGGATCGATAGGAGTTTCTTCTTCCTGGGAAAGGTCGTCTGCTATATCCAGTAAATCCTCATTGGCCACAACTAAAGAATTGGCGGGCATCTCTTCATGAACACACATATGGCCAAACCTCTCCACTATGCGACGGTAATTGGATGTTTTAAATGAAGGGACCCAAAACTAATGCACCAGCTTGAAGCGGTTATCAATGCCAGCCTCGGCTGCTGAAATAACACGAGGATATAGAAACTTAGGATCCTACGGAGTAGCTATCAGTTCGGCATCAGTGTCCATGCTATGAGAAACCTTAGGAGCTGGCTTGGAAGGCTTTTGCCGTTTACCGTTAGCGCTCCCGGATTCGCTACCTTTAACTTGTTGGCTTGAGCCGCTCCCTTTACCATGGGCGCCATATCGTTTTCTCGTATCCTGAGGAAAGAAAATAAAGTATAAACAAACATCCAAAAGGAGGTAGTAATAACAGCATATACCGGATTAGAGGAAGCGGGGATATTGGTAGGAGAGTGAACTGATTGACGAGAGAAAGAAGAGGAGCTTGATGCGGCTAGTTCCGGGTGACCTGAACAAAGAATAAAGAGAGAGAAAAGGGAAGGAATAAATTTATTTTATTGGAGAGACAAGAGGAATGAAGACGTATATATAGATTATCGGGTGCATTTAATAAACACAACAGAATATTTTGACTGGCACATGTCAATGATTAAAGTTTAACAGGAGGTAGTTCAATATACTTACAAGACTTAGAAGAAGAAGGGCTTTGGTTACCAGCGCCATCCTTAGGCCCGCTATTCTCTTGGGAATAATCATGAATAGAATGATCCGACCCAGACTCGCTCGCTGCACCCAACATATCGGAAGGAGTATGGAAAGGGTGATTAGGATCCGGAACCTTCTTCACAATCAGAGGATGAGTGGAACACAAGGTCATACGGGGAGAGATTATTTCAAACCACTTTTACTGATCGCTCGGCCCAGCTGACGATCAACACGCTCAATAAATGATCTTGTAGAAGGTGACCCCATTTTTGGAGCCTGCGGAGAAAATAGAGAGGAAATATTAGCAGTACGAATGGAAGGCAGTCGTGGAATAGGTAGTACGCCAGCATCTCGCTTCATCTTCTTAGCCAGCCGGTCAGCCCTCCATTCGTTGAGAGGCAGATTAATGTACTCTTAAAAAAAGAGGCCCCTAGGCTTGCAGCCAATAGGCGGGGAATTCTAAAGAATATAACACAAACGAATATAAAAGAAACCAAAGTAGGATTCGGTTGTAATCGAGGTGATAAAAAGAAGAGAATAATACCTTATTAGGGGGAGACACGACAGGAGAAATGTCCAAAGGCTTCACTGAAAGAGGATGCCTCCTCTTCTTAGAGCTCGACGAAGGAGGTAAAGAACTACCCTTGTCGTCCTCTTGAGGGGATTCATCACCCGGAAGGGGATCCCAACTGGTAACGAGTGGATGAAGAGGGCGACCTTTATTACTCGAGGAAAGCTTGTATTTCTTAGCAATCTCTTCATTCAACTTCACGCGACCCGATGCATGCATTTCTTTGAAATTCTCCTTGGTTAAAGCCGGAGGATCATATGGTTCCTTGAGGAGAAGATTTAACACATTCGTGTTGACACCCTTGCGATACTCAAGCCACTCGCCGGTGACACTGACTTGCCGTTGGGGTTGGGATGGAAGAAATCAAAATAACATTGACGATCACTCATCCGAAGACCATCTTTAAAAACAAAGCGATTAAAGTTCTTATGGATCTCCGCCTCCTCCTCAGACGAAGAAGGAATGGGGGACTATAAGGGACTCCCTGATCAAAACCCAGCTGTCGAGCCACACGAATGGTATTATACGTCTCAGATAAAACTTCCCGCCATAAAAACCAGGAAGACGTCCTGGTAAGGTAGAAACAATGATGTCAAAGTCTTCAGACAAGGGCTTATCTGCGGAAGTCATCCTCCGCTGGGACTTGATGACAAAGTTATAATGCAAGGAACCAGTACGACCATCTTGATAAGTGATGGGGTTGAAATCAGCTCCTTTATCCATGAAATCCTTGAGCTTGGCCTTAGGCAGAAAACCCTTCTTGTGATACAGAGCCATCCGGGGATGGGACTGAGGTATCGTCACAAGTCGCTTGGAACCATCTTTCTGGACAACCTCCTCTTGCCGCGAGAGAGCAATAGGATTTAGCTGGGAAGGTCTGTTTAAGGGAAAGCGCTCCCAAGCCCATGCTTGAATAAAGTTAGCAGGGAGGTAAGTCTCCACCTCATGAGAACCGTCCACACGACGAATTTCACGCGCTAGCAAATCCAGATGATGATACAGACCACCTAGGAACATAAGGGCAAGTGGGAATGATACGCCGCGGGACATCAATACTGCCATAGGGATGAGTTCGTTCTTGATAGTTTCCCGGGGACTGTACTCGAACACATCATGACACAACCAAAAGAGAAGGAAAGCTGCTAGTTCCGCCCGATCTGTTTCCCCCATCACGAGGAGGAACACCTTCACGGGGGCCAGAAAGCATAGGAGCCCAATATTTGATCCAACACGAGAAAGAGGCTCGGTGTTGCCCAGATTTTGGTTTCTTGTCGCTCTTTATCTCTTTCACATCATCAGATTCTTCAGTAGCAGATGATCTTGGGCGGGCAGCTTGAATGGCGGATGCTATGAGTTTTGAAGAAGATGAAACGTTGACTGGAGGATCGTCAGCGGCGGACGAAACAGCTTTGCCTTTCCTTTTACCTACCGAGCCCTCCACTTCGCTTAGAGCTTCAGTTTTAACTTCTCCTGGCGGCTGGAATGTTATAGAACTTGCCTTGGCTGCAATCAAGTGATCGCGAAGGAGTCTGTAGCTTTTGTTCAGAGACTTGTGAAGACAGCAATCCTTGAATAATGTATCTCCGTTGATAGGCAGGCCAGTAAGCACCACTACGTCTTCCAAAATGGGAGCCGCCTCAACTCAGAAGAATAGAAATGTGTGAGGATCGATTCCCCAACGCACGCATAAATGAAGCAAGCTATCCAGATCTCGATGGACACATCTAAACTTCGAAGCCTCTATAGCTAAAGAGCGGATGGTCCTCTTGTGATCCGGATTGGATCGAATATAATCCACCCATGGGTTCCAGGCGGCATGAGATTCAGCGGACGAACGAAGGATGACTGAGGGAAAAGTGTAGTCCCCCCTTTGAACAGCTAAACGGGGAAGATCTTCAAAGGAAGGTATGGGAGGTGACTCCGCTTGAGGACGGATAAGCCATCCTTCAGACGCGGATGGAGGAAATGGGTGAGAATTCAGCATGCGCGAAACCCAATTGTCATCAGCCGGGAAAAGAGTCGTATTATCATTCGCCGCAGGTGGTCGTAGTTTATCTTTAAGCCGGGGACTACTCCTTATCTCCTCCAATGTGTACGGCTCCGACCTGAGGGGCGCGTCATGGTTAGGCGATTCATTAGACATGGCGGGTGAGAAGAAAAGGGATGAAAGAGAAAAGGTTGCAGTAAAGAAAATGATGATTCAGAAGCGAGATCCCCCCCCCCCAATTTATAGGAGCTAAAAGGAGGAGCGGTTACTGGATAAGCTAGTAACTGCATTATCCCAAGGGTCGTGAACTTAAACCGCTCAAAACTCATCAGTTGTAACCGTCATATCAACGTGTGACTGTTGACACGGTCTTTGACCGGTCAAGCAGTCAGGGGACTAATGTTGATACATGAAAATAACCAATCCCATAATAGATAGCCCCATAGCCTATCAACGGGTCCTTTTAAGATAACTAGGGGACTAAGCCTAACCCACTAGAATAGGATGGTTCTAGTCCATTCAAGAGTGTATTAAGCTAGTTGGGCATTGACCTAAGAGGAAAGCCTTTTAGGGTTTGGTAATAACTTAAGGAAAGAGAAATGGTAGTTTAGTAATATGTTAATCTTATGGGGCACTTATCCATAAGATGGTCATTATAAAAGGCGAAAGAGGGCACACTTATTGGGATATCATTAACACACCATTACTTCTCATAAACCTCTCTACATCTTGGGAGTACTTTCTGTGATTAGGGCTAGTTCCTCCTTCCCACGTTTTACCCTATCAACAGGTGCCACAGAGCAAGAAGCAGATTCAATGATAAAGGATTGAATCCAGAATATGTAGTGGAGCAGCTAGAATGTCACTTCATGGTTAAAGATGTTAACCGGGAGAAGGAGAGAGGCTTTCGTAGTGTAATCTTTGAATCAAATAATGAAGTAGTAGTTAATTTTGTAAACAAAGATGAACCCAATGTGCACAGGGTAAATCAAGTTCTGATTTTAGATGTTATGCATAAAAAATGTAGTAGTAATTTTTGGTCCTTTAACGCAGTAAACCGAGAGGTTAATGGTGTAGCTCACATGTTAGCAGAAAAGGCAAGAGAAGATTGTAGTAATTTTGATTATTTAGATAATTTGTCACCTGATATCTCCCATACGGTTGAGCATGATCGTAGTCATGTATCTATGCTCTTCATTAATAAAATTCGTTGGTTTGTGGTGGTGGTGGTGGTGTGTGTGTGGGGGAGGGGGGGAAGTTAGGAAACTCATCCCCTCCTTGAAATGCAATAACAGGGGACAAAATGACATCAATTACCTTAAAAAGAATACTCCATATATGATTAACATCTGTATATAATAATACAAAAATCTGGTTTTTATTTTTTGCCAGTTATATTTAAGAATAAACTTCATATTCAAATAAATAATTAAAAAAAAACAGTCCAATTTTAAGGTACTTTACCTCAACATAAAAATAATATACTTGCCATACATCGTTTCTTGTTACTTGTTACAAGATCGTTTTGTTTCAAAGTGGATTTTTTTTTTTTTTTTGCACAAATCAACACAAATATCTTTGACTTGTATGATTTCATTTTTCAATTATAAGTGTCCTAGTTGAGTTTTATGTGAATCGTGATATAAAATATTTCATATATCTAAAACAAAATCCCCTCAAAATAGTGTATGTGATGTATTTGTCCTTTAGCATAATTTGGTTTATTCAGTGTAAGCCCAAGTACAAGAATAACCTCGATATAAGAATATTCTTTTATGGTCCTTACGCAGAGGTTTCACTTTAGTTTGAAACTCAATAAACATGATCATGGTATAGAGGTGAAACACTTGGAAGGAAACCTTGCTTTAGAACTACTTCAGCATGCCCCCTCATACTCTATTCAGTGGCTAGCTACATAGGTTTAAGAGTATAGCAATATTTATATATTACCCACAAACTACTTGGGGAGTTGATCCAACTCTTGCTTATTTATGCTTCAAAAAGCTCTTGCTTATTCTGATGGAAGCTCCACACAAAATTTGGGCCTCAACCATATAGCTGCATTATACTGTGTCGCTCTTCAGGACATAGTATTCTTGGCCTCTGCCTTGTACACTTCATTCCTTTGAAATACATCATTATTCTTACACCATGTTCCTGTAAATGATTACATTAATGTTCACAGCACTATCAATGGGGTGCACCACCTTGACCACCATAAAAACTGACATGCCCATTTCATACATAATGAAGAAAGAACTACTGAATTCCATTCACTTGGCCATTCACTTCAACTAAGCCCCTTTTTCCATCTTTTGCTTCATTCTGTACTGCAAAGTGGTTGGGGCACAATCCAATGCGGTTTCTCCTGGGGAAAAAATAACATTGCACTGTTAGAGTTACTACCTCACAAACAAAAACTTCCAGAAATAAACAAATATCCTTGCTCGCAAAAGAACTTAACAGAAGATGCCGCTGTTATGAATAGAGTTGACTGGGTACATATGACCCTTTATAAGAGAAAAAAGGGAGGATCCTAACATGGTTATCCTCGCAATTCAAAACCAATTTTTTTGGTAATATGTTCTTCTTACAGTGCTCTACATACCAAAAATTAGAGCATTTCTGATACAATAAACCTCACCAACTACCATTTTAGTTTCAGCAATTAATTTTCGACGGCTAATTTTCAAAGTGATTGATGGTGGCATGGTGGTGCTAAACATCTCGGATTTGTAGAAATGTGAGAACCATGTCAAAGGATCCTCCCACAAACTTAAATGTAATTTATTTCTTAGTTCGTTAGAAAACTTAGGAAAATACAACTTGTAAGCATCACCACGTTTGCTGTTCAACACTGTGATAGTTGCAGTATTGAATGTGCTATTCAGTTCGCAACATAACTGTCAACACTGTGATTCTATAGTACTGAACACTGGAGGGCCAGAACTTTGATTCTGCTAGAACTCGCAAAAACAACTACAACTTCTCCCCTAATTCAAAAGGAAGGAAGAATATGGAAAAGGTCGAAGATATTGCATTCCACGCACAGAGGTAAATGAATCATTGAGTACCTTGTTGATTTTTGTATTCCAAATTTGCCCCATTGTCCATGAGAATAAAAGCTATTTCAGTCTGATTAAAAAGGGCAGCCTGCAAGCACAAAGTAAATATCTAAAAACCATAAATATCATTTACTGTTGAGATTGAAAATGACACCGCGCCCATAAGAAACCAGCTAAAGAAAGAGTTACCAAATGCAACAAAGATAATCCTTGTTTGTCACAGTAATTTGCATCCACACCCTAACAACAATGAAAAGGAAGTCATAAAATCAGTTGTTTAGCTCGTTATCTGTATTCAGAATGGAATCTGAAACTAATATTAGAATACCTCATTTAGAAGCTTTCTAACTGCTGCAGTGTCACTGTTCTTGATAGCTTCTCTTAAACCCTGGGCAATAAAATGATGATTACAGGACAATAAACACAAACAATATGACTGACCCAAAAAAAAAAAACACAAACAATATGCTCTAATATCACTGTAGTACAGTGGTAAAGTCATTGGGTGATGATACCAGTGACCTGAGTTCGAAACTCGTCAGCACCAATTCTTTACCGATCCAATAAAAAAAACTCTAACATAGATGTTGAATTTACCGTACCTCCCCACTAACTTCATAGTTTGCCTTGGATTCACTCACACTTGCTTTTGTCATGTGACCGGGATTAAAGAACGAGCTGCAAATTTAACTTAGATCAGTTATTACCACAGTGTGACTGAAGTCACTGAACCAATACCTTTTCCTTCGAGAAAATAGAAACAAGAACCACAAATTGACATACTAACGGATGTCAGAATATCATTGTTGCCTTTCATGGCAGTTTGTTACTCGCAGTGTCACAGTGCCACTACCACTACCATGCAGTCAATAACTATTATTTAAGATGCTCAGCATAACTATGAAGTGCTCCGAACAATGATGTTTATATTATCTTCACCCATGCTGAGGTCGTATGAACAGCCCTATCATTATCGCTGTACTGCTCCCTGAAATCCATAAGATGGTCGATGACCCAAGTTTTTCATCCACGGATTACCTCATTCTATACCACATGATTCCTGCACTGTCTACCACACAGACACGTGGCAGCCACAAAGTCATTTGAGGTCAAAGTCTCGCATGCCCCAGTTAGTCACATGGAAGTTTCTACAAGTAGTCCTATAGGCAATGCTTCTACATAGTCAAAAATCTGAGCTGATACGGAAGTATGAGGTTGTTGGTCATGAATGAAACTCATTTCGTGTCAAACATGTTAACCTTTATATAGTCAGCTCTGACCAAAGTTCAAAAATGTGTTTATTAGGTCCAACGAAGTTTTCTTTGACAAGATGCAGCAGTGCTATCAACTGTGTCACAATGCTTTTTGATGCTTTATACCTTTGGATTTCTCCTCAGAGTGACAAGAACTGAACGACTTACAGCGTCAAACTCCATATAGGTTGTATCCCATATTGAGTGTCTTTAATAAAGCACTTGCCAACGAACCTCGTCACTCGGTCCTCATTCTTGCCAAGCGATTGGACTCGACCTTGACCCTCCAGCACAACACCTTACTAATTAGAGATGCTAAAAGTAATATCAATTCACTAGGCTAACCCACCCAGACTACACTTTTCACAATCTCTGATACCAAAAGCTAAGACACCAAAACTTAGCTCGCATCAAGTACTTATCATAAGGGCATCAATGAGAACCTAAACAGTATTCCACACATGGCCAATTTTAGTTCTCGACAGTAGGAAATGATTATCGGTAAAATGCTTATTACGGTATTACCACCTTAGTCAACTCTGGTTAAGTAACGATACACTTCGGTTTCTTGATGATCTAAAGTTTGAAGTTGGCAGACAAGCGCAAAATCAAGCATCAATCTTATCAATTTATTACTATAATCTATACCTTTAGGGGAGTATCTACAAGTTTTTTTTTTATCAAACATCTGATTAAAATAGGTCGCCTAACCAGTATATCGCCTGATAAAAAGTATAGTTAAAGTAAGAAGGCATCTAATTGTTTATAAATGAACAAAGCACTAAATTTAACAAAACTCAGAAGAAGAGATATCACAAACCTAGGGTTGCTGCTGTTGGAACTTGGACCTGTATTCTTTGGAGTCTGGTCCATCTTTTTCCTCCTGCTGCTAGGTTGAGGTTGGACTGTATATGTAGTATGCATCTGTCACAAGAAGGAGAGAAAAACTACACGTAAATGAGAGAGACATGGAAACTACTCTTTGCTGATAATGGAATCATCTGAATACCTGCAAAGGAGCAGGATCTGGTTCTGGAGCTGAAGCAACACAAATGCATAAAGGCATCCCGCACTTGCACTCGGGAACATTTATAACAGAGTTCTGCTCTGAATCTGGAGCAGACTTCTCGTCGACAGTGTCACGAATGTCTAATCTGGAAACTGCATCTGTCGCTGAGTTACTACCGCTGAATGTCATCTGCGATTTATCTTCACCCAATCTAGACAAAGATTTTGGTTAGAGTTTAGCAAACCACTGAAATACAAGGCAGCTGTACACACCATTTCATTAATCTGAAAACAAACATAGGATAATGATCTGCATCTCTTTTATTGTGCCATATCGATGTATAAACTGAAACAAATTAGGAAAATAATATTGATCCGTATAAGAAAAGTGCCCGGAGTAGATCTGAGCTGTGGAGTATGGGACCAACTGGCCCAACACTCGCATGCGTTCAGGTTCATCCCCAAAGTCTGCCGCACATTTTTGAGCTCTTTCTTTCGCTTCGAGTAACAAAGGTCTGACCATTTTAACACCTAAGACTTTCCTCTAGGGATACACATGGATGGTTTTCAACCTGGTCCGAGCCTAGTCCAAACCAAACAAAACAAAAAAAGGAAGAAAAAAAACATGAAACCGTGGAATCCAGAAACCGAAAAACCCTTTAGGTGGTTGGTAGTGGTTTCATTTTCCAAAATAACAAAGAAGCGTACTAAAAATATAACCGATAAATAACCAAACATAGTGTATGACCATCATAATAGAATAGATATAAACAATTAATAATATTTGGTATATATTATACTCCCTCCGTCCAAGTAATTATAGGCGGAGTATTAGTTTTTGTCTGTCCATCTATATAGGCATAGTTCTAGTTCCTAGATGATTCTTTCCAAACATGCCCCTATCTAAGATAGTAATATTACAATAAAGTTAATTTAATATTTCTAGTTTTCATCAAAAGTAAGGGGTAAAACAAGAAAGATGGTGGATATTTATAAAACCCACATAATTTTCTTAATCAAGAGATTTGGTTTCTCCACCTATATAACTTGGACGGAGGGAGAAGTTCTTATTAATTCAACAAAAATATACTAAATTGTAAAAATCTATTGATAACCTTAAATAGGTACCAGAAACTGTAAGTAAAGAAAGTCATATAGCTAATAATCTTTTAGCTTATTTAGGTGTCTTTATAAGAACAAATCTCTCTTCCGAGACCAACCAACGTAATTTCACGCCTATCAGATATTTTTCTAAAATCATTTTAACCTATTTGAGTATTTTCCTAGACACAATTATCATATTTTCACCTCTGGAATCTTTGTTTCAAAGAAAATTTCGATTAAACAACCATGAACGAAAGAAATGATGCAGCCAAAATTACTTTTAATGCAACCAAGTATGACTATCAATGAATTTATTTCTTTCAAATGGGAATCTTAAAATGTCATACTAACTGAACTTTGTTTTACAGACGATATCGAAGTCGGTACTGGATAAACCAATAAGCTAAATGAGTCAACTATTAATCACTTTGATAACCAGGTTTGTGATTATACCTTACATCATTTTATCTACATAACTTTGCTTTATGCTAAAAGTTTTTTTTTGTGTGGTTAACTATTGGATTAACTAGTTTTTTGCTATTGGGTTGTTACTATTGTCAAACTCAGAAGACAAGAAGAGAGATGGCATGCGGATTGAGGTAAAACATTAAATTGGAGATGACATATCACTCATTAAGAAATTGTTGAGCCATAGGACAACCCTGGATTCATCAAGTATCATATGCCTCCACATCAACAAAAAGACCAGGTGAAAATAGCAATCCATCCATTACAACAACCTGTGGTCTGATATTTCAAAGTTTTGGTCAAAGTACTTGAATATTTGAATATTTCACTTTTTAACCAGGCAGAATGTTAAAGCGCTGATTCAGACAAATCAAATTTAACTGTTATCCAGAACGAAGAAAACATTTCCAGCAAATTTTAGATGTGACACAGCCATGCACCATCTAGCTGAGAGTATCCTCGAATTAAATCTGAGTAAATGTAAAAAGGGTAGAGGTTTACCGAGAATTGTTAAAACAATCAGAACATACTCTAACACTTGTCAGAATGCCAAACTGCGGTAAAGCCTGCAAAATTTGGTAGAGAGTGCAGGCAGCAGAGAACATGATACTTAGAATTCATCAACAGCAAAACAGCTGGAGGAAACAAATATAAGATGGAAAGTTAGAAAGCCCATACCATTAGATCTGATGAATGGTCATGACACAGTGTCCTGCCACAACATCGGCAATGGTGCTGCATGAAAAAAGAAGAATACGTGGAGTTAAATATAAATCCTTGTTTTTTGCAGTAACATGTATATACAATGAAATAAATTCTTGCACAGACAAAATTGGCAACATATAAAGAAAGGAGAAGTATATCTTCTAAAATGTCAGACTGGATGACGCAAATGGTTTATTGAAGACAATGTTTAGATTGAATGACATAATAAAGTACGTATGTTTTGTATCAGTAGGTGGTGACCACATCGTCTGGAACGGCTTAGTTGAATTTCTACTGAATCATATTTAATGTTGTCTGTTCATAAAATCTAATGCACTACCTCCGTTTCTGGAAAAGAGGTATTTTCACTTTTTCATTTTAGCCTAAAAATAGGCCAAATTGAAAAGGTGATAGTAACTCTTTTCCAGAAACGGAGGGAGTATATAGTGTCAGTCTCTCGGCTTGTCAAGTTATCCAACCCCATATATCACTAAATTTATGAAACTTTACGCCGAGAAAACAAGGAATGAGGTCCAATAGATACACAGAGTAATCTATGAATACCACATCAAAACCTGATCTCTATCCAGTATTAAGCTAGCCGAACTCTAAACCGGAAAAAAATAATCAAAATCGCAATGCTGCTGCTCAAAATGAGCAGAATGGGGAAGTCTAAATGACTCGTGTTCTACAAACATCATATACAAAGATGAAACTATGGATCCTTGAGATGATTAAACATGATCCACCTTGAGGAAGGTGAGACAGACACTGACAGCCCTCCCTCCAAACTGTCATGCCCAAATTCCACCGTAACCAGTAGACAATGGATACTTGAGACCATTATACCAATATTACTTGAATATGGGACTAGGGATACTTGATATAATTGAATCTTTGATTCGCCTCAAGGTCAATGACATTGAGAAAGCAAACCCTCCAATGTCCATACTGTCACACCAAAATTTATTTAGAACCTTCAAGGGAGGGGCAGCTTAGTATCCTCTGATTGAACCTTATGTGACTCTCCAGCTCGTATCATACTACAAAGGTTATCTTTTGGGTTGTTTGCTAATCAGATTATACTTACTAATGGTTACTGTGACATGATCTGTCCCATGTTGTGCACCATTCTAATCTGATTACAGTTACTAATGGTTACTGTGACATGATCTGTCCCGTGTTGGGCACCATATATGTAAGGTATGTTTTGAAGCAATTATGTGTTCTACATTCCTAAAACATCTTAGATTCTCGGTACACGATCTGGATGACCTAAGCCTCATAAATTTCAATTAATTTAACCTTATACGAGATGTAATTGCGAATCCCATTTCCTTTATTACCATATAAACCCTTTGATCTAAAAAAGGAAAAGTTTAATTAGAAAATGAAATCAGAATTTAGTGCAAAGTAATTGAGAAGTAAATTACTAACCCTACGTCGGAAAGTGTTGAAACTGCATTTGCATACGTCACAACGTGGGGCTTCTTGAAATGGTGGAGGTTCCAAAGACATCTCTCTCTGTATACTTCTACCCTTGAGCAGAACTGGGAACGAGGTTGAAAGTTGACGATGACGGTGGTGGTGATAAGAATAAACAGATTTAGCAGGCACTTGCTTTTTTTTTTTTTTTTTTTTTTGAATTAAACCAAAATCAACAAAGAGGAAGGGCGTTGGAATCCGATTCCAACTACGTCGGTCAATGGACCGATCCAGGCAACTCGCCCATCCTATCAATATAAATCGACGGACACAGTTAAATGGGAGATTTTGTCTGTGTTTGGTAGGCTAGCACGACAACTTGTTCAACTAATGTAGTATAGTCCGCTGTTGTAACTTAGCTTGTTAGGTTTCCAACTAATTTCTTGTAATAATGCTATTTATTATCTAATAATAAAAATATAAATTTAGAAAAATAAAATAAAAAATTATGAATTAATTTGAAGAACCCTTATCCAAATAAATTTGATAATGGTTAAATTATCCTTGTTGGATACTCTCATAAATTATGGGATACTCAAAAAAAAAAAAAAAAAAGTATTCAGAAGAACTCCTTATCCAAATATATTTGGTAATGGTTAAATTATCCTTGATAAATCAGAACTAGATTAGTGTTAATAGATCAGTGTGTTATGATTAAACTTTAGATTTTGACTTTATCTTTTAAAGTGTTAGTCTTAGAATAAAGAGATTAGAAGGAGAAGGATTTTGGGAGACTTTAGTGATGCGAGAGATTCTAATGAGGGGAGAATATGCATCTCACCAAGAACAAGAAGGTGCTAACATAGATATATGTGTGTTTGATTCGTCAAATTTCATACAACAGTCGGCATTGCTAAGTTGATGAAGACAGTGCTGATTCTAAGAAGTCGATATTGCATTCATCAACTTAACAATGCCGACTTTTGATATTCCCCCAATATCCAGGTACATTCGGCATTGCGAGTATTGACCACGACAGTACCGACAGAGACCAATTTGAATACGGAGATAAGATTCAATATTGGTCAACACTGACGGTATTGCATTCATAACCAAAGCAATACACTCGGCATTGTATTCATACTTCGAGCAATACCGACTTCTGCAGTCTGTATTGCACTTAACAATTGAGCAATGTCGACTGTTTATTTGTAACTTCAATTTGATCTTCCTCTCGTCTTCCTCATCTTGATTTGCGATTGCATGTAATTTATCTTGCAAAACTTGTTTAGGTTTCTTTTGAGCCGTAATTTCGACTTTGGGATCAATTGATACGATGATATAGAGAAGTTATGGAAGAAGAGAAGAGAAGTCAGTTGTTGGGAAGGAAAGGGGATACTAGGTTTTTAGTGTTTTCCTTTTTTATAAGATAAATTAAGTGCACCATAATCATTTTATCACTAACAAACATATCCCCTTAGGCCTTAGCATATATTATGCCCCATACAACCGTTAGTATCCCCCAAATATGGCTTCCTTTTTTAGCCTTCCACCACAGTTAGTAACCAAACCATAGTTACGTGCTCTAACAATAAAAGATATACTCAACTTTCATCGTTCTGATTTTGCCCATTAAATTCAACTTCCATAGTTCCTTAACCCTCTCCAAAGTATAAGAGATAGATTAAAATATCACCACTGTTATTTGTTTTGAGCATAAGAGACATTTTTTTACCCAAGTTACAAAAAATATTGTATTATACTTTTGTTTTACATTCAATATTCCAGAATATACACCTTTAGGGGGACTGGGAAATCGTGTAATGATGAGTAGCTAATTTCCTTTGATTAAAGATGAACTTATGTGCTAGACTAAAGTTTAATTAGTATACAAGTTTATTTGAGTTTTAATCACTATCATTTTTCTTCTCTAATGCTTATGATTGATTTCAAAATTGTAGGGTTTATGATTTATTTCTAAATTGTTCTATGTACAATTGAATTAATTTATTGATCATTTTAATACTAGTAGATATTTGGGTGATAAGTGAACAATTACAAACCACGAGATCTTGCATAGGGATTCTATGAAGAAATTGCAAATGAAGACAACATCGGCAAGTGAACCTTGAGCTAAGAGCTTAACTACTGGGATCAACCTAATTCGCAAAGCCTAAATCGTTCAATTAAATTACACCTTGAGTGAGATACTACTTGGTGGTTCAGACGAATGCAACTTGGTAGTCGAGATATTTCGTATTCAGAGATAAAAGGAGTTTTAGGGATAACATTGACCTAGCTGCTATTGTACGGTTGGTGATAAACGATTCTTACGAAAGGTAAACGAGTATACTATGCGAGTTAACATTTGGTAACTGCGAACGGTTTTTAATCATCTTCTCATCTTATTGTTTATTATTCTTTTTAGTTAATTATTAACGCAATTCCCCTTTAGTATTTGTTTCTATTCTAGTTTTTCTAATTAATTCAAATAACCTATCAGTTACACAGCTCTCCTTGGGAACGATCCCTACTATTGCTATATTACTAGTTAATTAGTGAGAAATATCTTGAGTAATTTGTTATACTTACGACACACATCGGAATTAAAATTAATAAAATTTATTTTGTTATTTAGTATCTACAATATTACTTGTTAACTGAAAATTTGTATGTGAATTCGGCTGATAAACATGCTTTTTTGGGTGATCTCAATATTTTGAAGAATAATTGGTTGATGCATAACAAGTGAAAAAGGGAGGGTACCAAGAACACCACCAATTTTTCTGTTCGAAAATATGTATGGACAAACTTGTCGCAATCAGCAGTATAGATCAACATTTGAGATCATGTACCTAATATGTAAACAAGTTTACATGGACGATCTCAAAAATCAATATTCAAGAATCAACCTAGTATGTACTTGAATTGTATCCGAACCAAATTCCAACATGAGCAAGTCTTGTAATCTATATTTCAAGATACGAATTCTTAAGAATAAATCTTGTAGGTTCAACACGATCTTTTAGGCTTAAAATCTGTCTATGTTTTTTAACGTACTACTTGTGATGTTTCTATTATAAAGATAAACAATATAATGCGGAAAAGAAATAACATAAGACACCAGAAATTTTGTTAACGAAGAAAAATGCAATGTGCAGAAAACCCCAGGGCCAAGTCCAAAACTTGAACATCACACTGTATTAAACTGCTACAGACATTAACCAACTATTAGTTTTCGGACTTGATTATAGTTGATACCAAATCGACCCTACGAGCAATTCAGCTTCAGTTGTTCTCCTTTATGTATCTTGGATCTCGCAAGACCTTAGTAACACGGTTCCCCTAGCTAACGTCCTTAACAGGCCTAGGAATTGCTTCAACCTAAGTAAATACTTTTTAACTATTGTGCCTCTAACAGATAGCTTATTTGATTTCCTTCAGAAAGATATTCAATCAAGGTAATGGAAATCTATATGTTTATGAGGGATCTTCAAGGTGATGAAGATATCAAGCTAACCCAACAATTAGGACAACTTACTCTCTTCAAATGTCATAAAGATGCCTTATCGATTCTACCTCAGAAGAACTGTTAGAGCACTAATCGGTCGACCTCGCAAGTTTTGCTATCTCAATCTTGTTGCAGAGTTAGATGCATAAAACTATATCTTGATTTCTATTCTACTAAATTTAAGTCTCGGACTAGGATTAGAGCATGGTAGTTGTGTATCATACATCACTTAATAACCCTCGAAGATTGAAGACTGGAGATCAAATGAAGAAATTTGGAAAACTTCATCGACAAAGAGGTATGTAAAGACTGAACCATCTTATTTACTCATGACATTTATCATTTTATCTCATGAGACTATGTTGTATGATTTCAGTGGATTTAATATTACGGAAAAGAAATTTCGAATCAAGTTTGTCTTGATAAATCTCTCGAAATATGATTCAAGTAATTGATGTTCATAGATTTTTAAAAATATTGGCTAAGAATAATTTATTGTTCATGAACTATTTTTCCCAAGCAATGATGTTTACTATCTATGACGATTGGGAATGTTTCAAATTGTTTAAAGAGAGTTTTTATCTTACTGAAGTTTGGGACACATGGTAGGTACGCATACCCAGTACGCGTACCCTAGTGATATGAGTTATGGAATAGGATAGGTACGCATAACCAATACGTGTATCCTAAGATTCTGTACTCGCGAATAGGAGGGATCTACGTATACCTAGTATGCATGCCCTGGGATCTGAATTCGTGAATGGCTAAGGGTACACATACCTGGTATGCATACCCCAATAACCTGAGTCTATGGATTGGTCCATAGATATACGTACCCTTCATATACCTACCCAGTACATAATTAGGAAAATATTTATCAACTATTTCACAAATATGTTTGGCATTGCTACAACTCTCATAAACACTTCTAAGACAACTTTGTTAACTAAATCACTCTGTGTTTGTGAATCATGGTTCATGGCTTGAGTATTAATGAACACGACTTATGCTTGAAAGTTCAAAAGGCATATTTGCCAATATGAATTATCATTGTACACGGTTCAAAAACCCTGGACCATAGTGTACATTATTCTGTGTAATTTCAAGGCAGACTTCTCACATGTTTACATGAATTCCTAATAAGAATTTCATCTAAACTGAGAAAGTATTTTCTTGGATCTCAAGTTATCTTAGATTGAATCCAAAGCTACCTAGAGCCTTGAAAATCTATAAATAAAGAAACTTATGCAACAAGAATTTTTAATCCTTGACACTTTTGTATCCTAGTTGCTTGCTAGAGTCGTCCTTTATTAACCTAGGTTTCCTCTGTGAAACATAATTAGGTTTACGTCTTGAAGACTTTGCTTGCAACATGTTTGGTTCAATGAATTGAATTCTAGGTAATCCGATTCCGGGAAAATGTGGCCAATTCCTTGAACCACACAACATAAATCAACTCTATGTGATTAAAGAATTCTGATTCATAGGAATCCAATGCCCTCCAAAATGATAGATTTTCATTGCATTGGTTTAATAGCAAAGGAAGTGGATTACAGGGTAAGAAAAAAATAATTGAATTACCTCAACCAAACTCTTATTTTTAGGATTTAAATTCAATTCCTTGGAATCCAATTCCAAGAATTAGATTACCCCATAATTGAATTCCTAGGAATCCAATTCTTCCAACTAAACAAGATGTTAGGGATTTATGAAGCCAGGTCCGACTATCTTTTACCTGATAGTTCGTGTATCCTGATCTTGTTCTTATTGATCGTTGAGGTTTTTGTCAATCTGCGATCAGGAACGGGGTAGATAGAAACCGCAAAGTTCTCTTCATCCCATACTTTGTAATTCCTCAAGATATATATCTAAAACTCCTTTTTATTGATTTTTTTAGATTTTTTTATAGAGTTGGTTAGTAATCTAGGCTTCTCAGCTAACTGAGTGTAAGTGATCCGGATTCATGAGGTTTGCTAGACTTTGTCTATTACAAACAGGTTCCCATACCTAGATCGAAAGATCAAAAGGGAAATCAAATAGGGTTATATATTATAGGCGAATTGGTATCAGAAGTCTTCACTTAGATTAAGGAAACTCTTAGGTTGTAAAGGACGTCATCTAAGGAAATCAATTGCGAAGACCCTTGCGGAGTTCAAGAGACGTAAAGAGCACCACTGTAGCTGAATTGCTTGGACGACTAATTTGTTCTCAACTATATTTCATTGTGAAGTCTGATAGTAGGCTAATGTATGTTGGTAATCAAAGATGGACGAGGTCTCAGGATTTTTCTGCAGGTGCAATTTCCTTCGTTAACAAAACTTCTGGTGTCTCTTGTTTTTTCTTTTTCCGCATTATACTGTTTTATCTTTATAATAGGAATGACACAAGTAGTACGTATTCAGTCTAGGTGGTTTAAATCCTTATTAATTGTGATTAATACCAAGATTTGTTCTTGTTGAATTCGTATCTTGAAAGATAGATCACAAGTTTTATACTTGTCAGAATTCGGAATTCTCTTGATTTAGATGCAACTAGATTGATCTTGGATATTGATTTGTAAGATCCACCAAGAACTCTTATGTACAATCAGGTTCACGACTTTATTAGTCCAGACATATTGATTGTGTAAGGATTTGTCCATACAAGTTCACAAATGAGAAAGTTGGCGGTGTACTGGCACCCTCTCCTTTTCCAATCTATAAGTTTTTTGTTTGACCAATACAAATTTGGTTTCTCAATATCTATTACTCCCTCCGTCCCACTATTAGATGGCCTATTTCACTAAACAAGGGGATACTTATAAAATTACCCTTTTAATTGATCTTTGTTATTATAAGAAATATATATAATTTGATAGGCATGTTTATATTCATTACGTAGGTGTTTGAAAATGTTTACAATGGTATAAAGTTTGCGAACATACGTGGTATAGTTTGAGAGACAAATCATTTCTAAATTTACTAGTTATTATCCATAAGGGTATAATTGTAAAAAATGTTTAAAAATACTTTTTTTTTGGTAAGTCCAAAATTGTATTAATAGATAACAAAATGTACAAGTAGTTTACAAGAAAAGATGTCCAAAGACCACAAAAACTTACAAACTATTTAAAACGATAGTAAGCAACATTAAGATATTTAATCGACCCTTAAAAATAAGGTATTTCATCATAATTCATGCCCTCTCCATTATCTAACAAGCAACCTCTCTTTTCCATAGAATCAACAACAAAAATGGCTTCCCTATAAGTTTGTTGAAACCGAATGATCCCATAAATCTCACGAATCTCCCACCACTGCTGCTTAAGGAACCAAGGAACTGTAGAAGTTGTCAACGCAGAAATTGCTCCAATAGAATCAGAACGAATAAGCATATTTGCAACTCCCCATTTAGATGCCCACTCGAGACCAACAATTATACCCATTAATTCAGCCAAGTAATTATTAGTAACACCAACCCCAATACTCATTGCTCCTAACAGATTACAATCAGCGTCTCTAACAACCATACCTACACCTTCTCTACCCGGATTCCCTTTAGCCGCACCATCACAGCACAATTGAAGTTCATCCCTATTCGGAGGTGTCCAAAAACACTCTACCAGTTCAATCAATTTTACTTTTCTATGCTTAACACGGAAAAAATCCAAAATAGTCAAATCCGAAAGAGAATTATGCATGAAACTCTTGATCCGTGCTGAGTACTCATACACCCAGTGGAAAATACGTTTCTTCAGGAGTGAAAAGCTAGCAGTACAAAGATTTCACCCTACCATCGCCTATAAGAACTTTTGTATTACGCTCCACATCCTTGTGAACATACCGAAAGCCTACAAAAATAGAAGACTTCACTCCATAGTCTTTTAATTTGCCATTTCTCCTTGTATATTTCGCCCATTGAAATCTTTCCCATTTCTTATTTGAGTTCCGCACATTCCAACACAGTTTCATAAGCAAAGCTTTGTTCATAACTGCCATTTGAGTTTAACCAAGACCACCTTCTTTGACTGGACAACACACTTTGTCATAAGCAATACGAGTCCCCTGACCAAAGAAAGTTCCTAATTGCACGTTCACATTGTTGAACAAATTTTCGAGGCCATTTGTAAA
This sequence comes from Papaver atlanticum, assembly GCA_023531105.1. NCBI lineage: Eukaryota > Viridiplantae > Streptophyta > Magnoliopsida > Ranunculales > Papaveraceae > Papaver > Papaver atlanticum. Next base: position 3,659,367 of record JAJJMB010003267.1, on the reverse strand, counting down.
CCGCCATGTTATGAATGGAATAGCTAGTTGTTGATGGTGGTTTTTAGTTCAGGGCTAAAGATTGTAAAACCCTATATTAAATGTACCGTCATTTAATAAAGAGACAGAGCCATTTGAAGTAATGAGTGCCCAGCCTTTTTACATACGCATATATTGAGCAATTCAATATATTTACATGAACTTTATCCAGAATGGTGCATGTATCAACAATCCCAAATATTCTGTAAATTTCAACATCCCGCCTGTATTATTCATTAATACAAGGCTCATTGAATACTTTCCTGTGCTATGTTCCCCGGCTGAACCCTTAATATTGATATGACATGACAATTAGTGTCCACTCGCAGCTGATTAGCATCAATTTCCCGAAGTATCAAGATTAAGGTCTGCATGAAAGTACTCAGTCGGAAAGCATGCTGCTCTCTGACAATAAAATTTAAAGAACTCTGTGTCAACATACAGAACTCATCGAATTTAATCAATTTTGTGATAACTCATAAGATTCAAATATTAACCTAATTAATTTGCAAAAATTAGGCTTTTTGCACCTGCGCAATATCTCGGACCCTGCTGGTCGAAACTAAACCTAGGTAAGCTAGGCAATTGATCCGCCATGGACTAGTAGGACCAAAGTCCTACAAAAAATCAGAAAACAAGAAATAAAAGAGGAGCCGCGGAAAATAGGAGCAGCAATAAGAGGAGGCGTGGCCACGCCACATGGCCAGCCAGTTCACCCTAGCGGGCGCCACCTACAGATGGCAACGCCCCCATGCTACTCTTGCCGGCCCTCTTTCTCATCGACCAATCAGGTCGCTCTAAATGCGTCGCACGCACTTGGAGTGTGGCCGGGCCCATGCTGCTTGCCAGCCCATTCTCCCATCAACCAATCAAATCGCTCAAAACCCGCCACACACACTTTTAATAAAGATTGGAAGTCGGTGGGTCGATGCGCCTAATTCGATTAGGAATCTAATCTAGACAGCCCAAGCCAGTCTCCAAAAAACAATCACGATCGTAAGATTTGGCCACTTGATTTATTAAGTTTAGCCGCTCCCCAACGCGCCCAAATAGGCATCGCCTTGCCACCGCAAACAGCGTGCCAACACCGTTGCTGCATTCTGCGCCCAAGTATTAGGATCGTCTACAAACCATCCCAAACCGCGCCTAGTAATCGTCACAGGCGCCATGCCAATTGGCTAGCCAACCTGCTAAATCACGCCAGTATGCCAATTAGCTGGCCATTCCATTCCATGGCAGCAATATGCCAATAGCTTTGGTCAAACCAGAGGGAAACCCTATTTTTCTAGTCATGGCCCAATTATGTCACTCTGGGCCCACAACATGCCATAAGCCATGTGGGATCCAGGATACCCTAAAGAATGGCGCCCGCGCCATATTATGATTACCCATGATCCTCCATGGACATGCCCACGTTATGTCCTTGCCATGGTATCTTTGATCAAAACGGTCAAGCCAGTATTTGCCAAGATGCCGCCGTGCCGCGCCACCTAGTCGCGCGCGCCACTTAGGGTTTTGATATGCCAAACCCTAATTTGGCTAGGGCCATTACGCCGCCCCATGCTAAATAGCATCACCTAGGCATTAAGTTCGATGTGGCAACTAGAACTAATATCATTAAGCCATATTTGGATCCAACACCAATATGCCAAGATGTAGAAGGCGCAACTTTAACCGCTACGCCATTGGCAGGCACCACCTTGCCATTGGCAGGCGCCACCTTGCCACTACGCCATTGGCAGGCATCACCTTGCCACTTAGCCATTAACAGGCGCCACATTACCATTGTGCCACTAACAGGCGCCACATTGCCAGTGTGCCACTAACAGGCACCACATTGCCATTGTGCCACTAACAGGCGCCACATTGCCATTATGCCACTGTGCAGGCGCCACTATGCCATTATGCTGCCTAGATTGCGTGCGATTGGTCAGAATAACTAGGTCTTGCACATTTGACCCACTCAGTAACTTGTTACACATTTTTCCCCGAAACACTCGAGACATCAAACATGTCACAAACTGGGGGATACTCATCCTGGTATTGGTATGGCGGTTTATAGCGTGCGGCGTGCAATGCCCCCATTACAAGAAAGTGTCATGAAAGAGCGGATGGTTAAATAACAGTAAGATGATAATGGGTGTAAGGCTGGCCAGTTTCCCCTTACAATGGGAACGTGATGGTAAACCGCTTCTACACAACCCCACTTCTCCACTACTTAACTGTCTCCACTTCCTACGAGATCAAGGGTGCTCAATGACTTGTATAAATTCAACCAAGAACGCGTTTTTGGTTATCAACACAAGTATCCATGAAAAATACCAAGAACTGATAGCTTACATTCTGCAAGCCAGTTCCATATTCTGATACAAGTCATAAAATAGCCACACCTTCAGAGTTAACCATTCTGATATCAACACATTCTTCGCTTCCCTCCCTAAGATCAACCCTTCTCCTTCACTTTGTGACCGAAGCAAGATTGGAATGACCATTTCTTGGTTTAGGCCAGGATTGTACAGATTGATCTCTCGAATCTAAAGTACTCCCGTGTAGTGCATTTGCTTAAGGTTTGAATTCGTTTATTATCAATACACCCAAATTTACCAAAACCAGCAGAATCAGTTTTTACCCCAAAACAACTGGCGACCATAGTGGGAGATTAATCTCTCGGTTGGGAAGCCAATTTCTCAATTTTTATTCCAATCTTCCCAAACTCAAGATGGTGGATCTTAGGTGTAAATTCAATCTTTAACCAGAATTCACTTCAATCACCAATCCCAACTTTCCGCTTCATGATGTACCCCGGCCATCCCAAATACTTCCAAATCTGCCAATGCTCGAAATCCAATCACCATGGAAGGTATGGCAAAAATATTAGAAGATGTTGTCGCAAATCAAGCTGATATTGTCAAGCTGCAAAATGAGACGTTTTGTCTCTTAAAGAGTATGGCAAACCGTATGTAGCAAGAGCCAGCAAACATTCACTTGGAGAACACCACCAATTTCAGAGATGACAAAAAAAATGTTGAATCCTTGTCTGAGGTATGTGCCTCCGCCAACGATGATGCAGACAGAGTATGTGGCCGTATCGAACGAGAGCAAAAGGGGATGTCCAACACCAATATACCATCCGCAAGCGCAGTCAACACATCCCATGGCGTTACATCCTTTAGCAGCAACACCAGCAGCACCGTAAGCATCCCCTCTGACGTGACGCCTCCTATTACCAGAGCCAGAACCGCCGCTACTCCTAATATTTCTTCGAGCATGACACCTCCAATCATCACTAGGGCTGCTACCAATTCTTCGTCAAGATGAGAGACTGGAGGAGCCATAGGAAACCAACCTCCCATTACCATTATCGATTTAATGGAGAGACATGAAGTTCTTGCCAAAACTCACACGGACATGGCCACAACTCAGAAGGAGCGAAACAACGAACATCCGAATGATTATGTCAATAGATTTAAAATTCAGGCGTTAGATTGTCATGATCCAAATGTGACTGAACATCAATTGGTGGAGTTGTGCATTAAAGCTTTTTGGGGACTCTGTTCACAAAACCGTGCAATCTATGATGGAGCATGTGTGTGAGATTCTCTATTTCTCCAAAGCGCAGCACCGAGATATATTTTCAGCCCTTAACCGTGTTGTGTCGGGCAGGCGATTGTTTTCAATTGGAGAAGCTACCCCGAAATCTCAGTTTCTCTTGGAAGGTACGGCTGGTAAATGTAACTGGGGACTCCTAACCACTACTCACCTGAAAGGTGTCGAGTTTGAAAGCACGCTGATTGACGCGGCCTCTGACTTCAACATTGTCACCGTCAAGAATCTGAAAGCTGCAGGAATTTCGAAGCAAGAAGCTGCTCACTGCCCGACTGTGATCGAAAACTCAGAAGGAAAGTCGATAGATGCCTATGGATACATTAATCTCGAAATCAAGATAGGAGACGCCCCAACACACGCAAAGTTTCATATTGTCAAGGAATACCTGAATTATGATATGGTTCTAGGGTGCTCGTGGATACATAACAACAAAGCGAAACTAGGAGCATGTTCCCTGCCAGTGTATATACCTGAAAGGGTCTCAAACAAGCCTTCCAATCCTGAAGATTATTTGTTGCCGTATGGACAACTCGCAAATGTGATGCAATTGCCTGGAGAGAGTGTAGCTTCGCAGGTTACACGCACGAGTAAGTCTTGTTGAACAACTCTCTTTACAGCCGGCTATTTTTTGTCCCATCAAGACCTGGGGACTTTTGTCCGTCTATCAATCCGTTGTCATCCTGATGTCATCACTAACGCCTGATGCTGCTTACTCATGGGAGATCCTAATATACCGAAAGCCCAATCATGCGCGAAGGACATGCCTAGCGGAGACAGAGCTAAGTAACTATCCTTAAACTAAATGTTTTATATCTATTAGGCATATCAAATAAATTTTAAATATCCTAGTGTTGAGACGTGCTAATTCCTCAACACTCACTATTGTGTTGCCAGGCATACTTCCTCAACAAATTTTCCTATTAGTGTTGAGACATGCAAATTCCTCAGCACTCACTAATGTGTTGCTAAGCATACTGCCTCAACACATCCTTCCTCTTAGTGTTGAGACATAGAAATTCCTCAACACTCACTACTGTGTTGCCAGGTATACTACCTCAACACATCCTCCTCTTAGTGTTGAGACGTGCAAATTCATCAACACTCACTACTGTGTTGCCAGGCATACTGCCTCAAAAAATCCTTCCCCTTAGTGTTGAGACGTACAAATTCCTCAACACTCACTACTGTGTTGCCAGGCATACTGCCTCAACACATCCT